>PVKA01001021.1:0-58339 GCA_004027165.1 Ctenomys sociabilis
AAAAAAAAAAAAAAAAAAGGAAAAAAAAAAGATAAAAAAAAAAAAAAGAAAAAGAAACAAGATGTGGTAGGTACATGTAACCATTCCCAAAGATGACTGGAAACTTCATGCACTGCAAACATGTCCTAATAAATAAATAAATAATTAAACTGGCTAAACAGAAAGCACAAAGAGTAACATATTCAGTCTTAGAAATCACTAAGATACAGAATTAAAGAAAAAAAATTAGCTTTGTACATAAATCAAATGCAAAAAAGACAATAAATGGACAAAATGATCACTTCCTTAGTTTTCTCAAAAGATTACAATCCTCCTAAAAATAGATCCTTTACCTCTCCTTTAACTCTCCAGAACATATGAAAACAATTTCTGAATTGCTTTGTCCCCAGGTTTCATTAAAATATAGAATAGTTCACTTCTTGAACTAACCTTAATTTCTTCTGAACCTGAAGTTCCAACTACATATTCTTTTGCTTTCTTTTCAAATCCATGTAACCATTCACTGTAACTCTGTGGAGAAAACCAAAGTCATCAATATTCAAGATTTACCCCAAAGAAATGATCAAACATTTAAGATAAAGAATTAGGGAATTCTAAAAGAAACCTACATAGACATATTTTAAAAGAATAACACCAACATCATCATAGCCACATAAATTTCAAAAGTGAATATAACTTTCATTAACTGGAACATAATCCAGTCTTGAAAAATAAATACTAAAAATATACCTATGTTTACTACCATCAAAACAAATCTTATTTATCCTGACCAAAAATATCTGTAACTGAATTAGAGGTGGAAGACCCAGGCTCAAATTTCATTTCTACCACTTCCAAACACCAGGACTAATGAACTCAATCTTAAGCATTTAAAATCAAGAATGAGCAAGTTTTCAAGCAATGTAGTTCTTAAAATATTTAAATTCAAAAACTAAAAGTTCAGGGGCCGGGAAGATGGCTCAGTGGAATAAGTGCTTCCCTAGCAAGCACAAGGGCCTGAGTTCAATCCCAGGTTCTGCAAAACAAACAAACAAACAAACAAAAAAAAAAAACAAAAAAAAACCACTGAAAGTAAAACTGAAGACTTTCTGCTCAGATGACTTCAAATTCTTTGAAGGTGCTCTAAGGTACTGGAATACAAACTATTTCAGCAAAATATGTGTTATGGTTTGTGTCTAGTTGCCCCAGCCAAAGCCTCAGGCAGTCATTGGGGCAGAGTTTTAGAGTGATTAATCCATGATCCAATGCTGGGATTATGAGTGTGACTGCTACACTCATCCTGAGGAGGATAGCCTGAACACAATGAAACGAGGGGGAGAGGGGCTTTCGAGCTGCCACAGCTGCTGCTCCTCCCTTGCTCTTTGCTGTTTTCAGTGGCCATGAACTGCAGCCCTCTGCCATGTGCCACTCTGCCTTGGAGCCAGCCTAGTGTAGACTAAAACCTCCACTACTTGTAAACAAACTGTTCCTTTCTTAATTTTGGGTGTTGGGTATTTTGTCTCAGCAACAAGAGAAAAGTAACCAAGACAGTATGTATATCAAATTTCCTCTTATTTCTTGAGTTTAGTTTATTTCAAGAATTCTTATAATATTTGTAATTCTTGTGATATTTTTATTAACTTCAAGATAAAACGTCTCTTATGTGGCTGAATCAGAATGCTCTATACATTATAAAGAATAAAAACAAAAATGCATGTTGAGAACACCCTAAAGTATTCTCAATCTTCAATGCCACCTTATCTTAAGATTCTTCATTTTAAAAGAATAACACCAACATCATAAATCTGAATCAAGATTAAATGTATATTAGTAAGATCCTACTTAATTGAGATTCAACATAAATGAAAATCAGATTAAAAAGCTGATTTAATCGCTTTGAGTTTGTAAATCTCCCTTCAGGATATATAATTTAATCTCTCCTGTGCTAATCTTCTTAAACAAAAATAGCAAACAGTAAAACAATTTATCTCATGTAACAAAAGACTATCTCCAGTAATTATGTTATTTATTTTAATACTAATGAAGCTTGTTGTTTCATGAGTGTTTTATATCTTTTAAAAACCTAAAATGCTGAACACTTAAGTAACCCATAGAACATTTAACATATTTCTTGAATGTTGTAGAGCATGCAGAAATATTTAGTTTATAGTAAATGTATGAACAAAAGCCAAAGTATGTTACCCAGGTCTTATAATGATTCATGAATTTTTTATAGTTTCATGAAGGTTTGTTCATTGAAAGAAGGTAGAACTACTAGTAAGAATGAATTTGCTACATTAAAAAGAAAATTTTTACTGGTGGTTATTCAAAAAAAAAAAAGTTTTAAGAACAGAAACTACTAATTATCTCTCTTGGGGGGCTAGGGAGATGGCTCAGTGGAATAAGTACCCTGGCAAGCGCAAGGGCATGAGTTAAATCCCTATTTCTGCCAAAAAAAAACCAATTTCTCTTGGCTTATAAAATACTGTCAAATAAATAAACTGCTAAGTTTTTATCATTGATACTTACAATAGAAACAAAAGAATGTTTCTCTCCTTACTTGAACTAAATGTAGGTTACATACACACATAATAAGAAAGGCAGTTAAACTCCAAATTCCACATAGAACAGACCTTTAAGTTTAATTATATGAACCTTAATAATCACACTTAAGAGGAGAACTCTTGGAGAAACAGATTCCATATTTGGAATGGGAAATGTAATAAATTAGCAATGTCATATAGCACAGAAGTTATCAAAATTTAGTAGTATTGTATCAAAAACATTTTATAACCAGCCTAAGCTCCAAGGAAGACAAAGCAGACATTATAAATGACCTAGTGATGGAAGTATTCAACTGCTCACATTGCCTGACTGCCAAAATATTAAGACTGAATCTGATTAGGCCTCTACTGAATACCAACTTATGGGCTCCATGAAGACACCAGTTGAACCTAAAGTGAGAGAAAGTGCTTGGGAAACTACTAAGCTTAATAGAAAAAAGTGGGTAGAGGGGAACTGGTAGAACAAAAAGACATCTTAAACCTGTCACATGCTGATCATATATTTGGGTCCTGACTAAGTCATGAGTTATTAGTTAATTAAAATATATAATGTTATGTGCACCCTGGAGAAATCAAGCAATGGCTATACAAAATTAAGGATGTATTTTTAATAACATTTTAAAGGGATTATTATGTTATAAATAGGTACTCAATTGTTTCTAGATGAAACACTGAGGTTTGTGTTCCCTCAAAGTAATCTGGGCAGTAGAAGGTGGGAGGTAAAATAAGATTGTTTTTGGACTGACACATGACGTTAATATAAATAACTGCTGAGCTAGGATACTAGGCTCATTATTCTTTTCACTGTTGAACATGTGAACAATTTTCCATCAAAATGCCCACCTACCTGCTCCAACTCTTGTGGAAATCAGTGTGGAGTTTCCTCAAAAAACTAGGATTAGAGGTCCCATTCAACCCAGCTATTCCCCTCCTGTGCGGTATTTTTATATAACGGAGTCTTACTCAGCTGTAAAAAAGATAAACCTGAAGCTTTTATAAGTAAATGGATACAACTAGAGACCATACTCATAAGTGAAATAAATCAGGCCCACATGTGTAAACATTGTATTATCTCTGTAGGTTAAGAATCTGAAAGTAAATAAAATCTGCAAGGTACAATTTGACACAGTGAACGAGAATGAAAGTGTTCTTAGGGAAGGAACAACTGATTGAGGGAAAGGAGAAAAGAGAGATGGGGAAAAGAAATGTATATACACAGGACAGCCTGGATTATTGTACTGCTGCTGATTTCTGCTGGTTTACTGAAAGGAGCAGTTAATGCTTTTTTTTTCTCTTTAAATTTTTTAGACCAACTTTGTATACTTAATTTGAACAATTAATTTACAACTAATTTGAAGACAACAGTGTGTAATATAACATCTATTGTTGAAGACCTATCATTTTGCTCAGTGAATTTTTTTGTTTTTTGTTTACTATTTTTTATTTATTTATTTATTTTTTAGGGAAGGGTCTATAGAGTGTTCAGGGTCTCACTAGTAGATTGGACGTGTTGTGATTCTCCTGGTTACAGCCTCCCAAGTGCTGGGATTACAGATGCATGCCATGCCCCGTCTCAATTGCCCTATCAGCACACCACAGGGGCAGGGCCGACACTGCAGGCCCGGGAATGAATCCCGGGGCCCTGGGCTTGCCTGCACACGCAATCTGGGGAGCTATTTGGCCAGCCCACTATTTTTTATTCTCTTAAAAAACAAAAAAACAAAAAAACTGCAGATAAAATGTCTACTTAGTTTAGGAAATGGGCCTTCAACTACTTATTGTACTAATTTTCTAAACAAAAATTTCTTCTTCCATGAAAACAGGTCAATCTTACATAAAGCAAGTTTTCTATTGTCTTCAAGACTTTTGCTTGAAGAAGTTAACAGATGATGAAAATCCTAAATTTCTGATATGTAAAGAGCCTAGTTCATGTTATAAATAAATTTAGAAAAATGGCTAAAAGGAAAAAGTAATGTGCCACTTTGAACAAAGCCATCATGAATATTATTTTTATTAACTATTCAGAAATACTTTTCTAGATATGCTGATTATGATCCTGTGAATTTTACAGACCACAACAAAAATATCAGGTGAATAAAAATAAGTGAGTTTTCATCAGCAAGATGGCGGCGCTTGGGCTGCTGGTTCCGGCTGGGGTCCTGCGCAGCCGTTCAGCACACTTGAAGTTCTACGTGTACAACCCACCAAAATGAAAAACCAGACTGGCTGAAAGTTGGCTGACCTTGGGCACCACTGCCTTCCTTTGGCTCTATCTTATCAAACAACATAATGAAGATGTTTCAGAATATAAAAGAAGAAATGGATTGGAATGAGCTTTGGAAATACTTATATAATGTGCACCTCATACAGTTATAACAGATGCTCTGGCTTTTCCAACCTGTTGACTTGAGAATGTGAGAGCAATTATATGTAAATGTGCATCAATCCAGCCTTTGTGTTGCTTCATTAAAGAAGTAAAAATTTTAAAAAATTAGTTTTAAAAGAAATTATTGATCTTAATTACTCAAAACACCCTGGGTTAATAATAAGATTAAGGAATTTGTATACTAATAAATCCAAGTACTGAAAACAAATGCTATGTATACATAACTTTCTTAAATAATGTCATACTTTAAAGAAATGATAAATTAGTCTTACCAAATTAGAAGGGACAGACACCTTTGGAAATAATTTTTTAAGAACTTCTTTAGCTTCCAACTCAACAGCTTCCACATACTGTTGTCTTTCCTAAAGTAGAAGATGTGCCAAGTCAAAATTGGACACTTTCTAGAAATTTAAAAGAGAAAACACTATGGCCTGCAAGCTCTAAAGGAGGAAAAGTCAACTTAAAAATTATTTTAATACTGTCAGATGTTAAATTGTCCTATCAGTGCTTCCAATAAGACAAAAAAATCTATAAAATTTCTAAAGTATCTTAAATAGCAAGTAATGTCTTTTATTAAGAAGCCAAAACATTTGAATAAAATGCCACATTTTCCTTGGCATTAGAAATCAACTGATGTGTTTAAGAAAAATTAAACCCACCTAAGAACCAAAATTAAAACAGAACACAGTTCTTAAGCTAAACTTTATAAAATACTTTGCCAAAAAAATACACACATAACTCAGACTTACTGGCAAGTAAATACTGGTGGGGGAGGGAGATGGGGGTGAGGGAACAAGGGGAAAAAATGGCATAGGAATACAATGACAATTTTCATATTTCCATCTTCAAAGTCAGGAAAACATTTATGCTAAACAAACAAAAGGCCATCACAATTTGATGGGTAGTAGAAATGGGAAAGAGGAAAGAAGAAAAGAAACTGCTAATAAATTACTTAACTTATTCCAAGTACCAAGACTAATTCTGATACTCCTATATATAGATTCTGTCAGCTGCAAATTTAAAATAGTACCAATGTGTATTTCTAAATTTTCCAACTTTAAATGCAATTCCAATGGATATCAATTATAAACTCAAAACCATTGTTTGTCAAAATTAGGGCAATGATTTGATCACAACTCTCCCCATCCCCCACCAAAAATCTAATATTCAAACAATCTCTGCAAGATTAAAAAGGAAAAAAAAATGTACACCTAAACCAAGGCAAGTAAATCATCTGAAAATAACACTCGCAAAGTGCAACAGGCTGGCCAGGCAGACAAGCTAGCAATATCTCAGCAGCATATTTCTCACATCAGTCAGGTGTGAATTTTGAAATCCACCACTGATTTAAGTGGCACACACTTCAGGTTAACTAAAAGTAACCACAGGAAAAAACTAAATTTGCATAACAAAAGCCACATCTTTGTCCTATTCAATACGTTAAAAAAAGCAGTCTCCTTGTTAAGGATTAGTGGCAATATATGAAAATAGGTATTTTACTGGGATATTTTCAACAATTCAAAAACACTAAATTACAGGAATACATAAAACTGCAGAAAATAATGTATGCTCATTCAAAGAAAATAATTAACTGCTACTTCAAAGACAACTTAGAGGGAATTTTTATCATTTGACCAGAGAAGTGCTAACACAATCTTCAAAGAAAATCAATGAAGAGAGAACACCAGAAGAAAAGCTTTCTTTTTGGTGGTGGTGGTGTTTGGGGGTGGTACTGGGATTGAACCCAGCGCCTTACACTGACCTACATCCCCAGTATTTGTCTAGTGAATCTCGCTAATCTGCACAGGATGGGCTTGAACTTGCCATCCTTATGCCCTAGCCTGCCAAGAGTGCATATTCCACCACACCCTTCAGGAGCAGAAAATTTTGAAAAATTTCTGAAGGAAAATGAATCTAACTTAAAGTAAATAAGCATGTAATTTGTAATCCACAGCCACAAACATGAGAAGTTACTCTTCTTGTATATTAACAATTTTAACTATAAAATTTTTATTTGACATAATAGGTAGCTTGTAGACAGCAATGTCCACTCCATTCTGACACCAGGAAAAAAAATCTAATGTTGGAAATTGCATTTATAATTTCATCATCATTTTTAGATGAAAAACATAGAAATTATCTTCCATTAATAGTGGTTCCTCAAGAATATTACTCTTAAAGTAATACTAGAAAGGTAGAATTAAATTCTGTTACATTTTAGGTAATCTTACTTACTTTTGGCACCTAAAACCCTGAAGACATTTTACACTGTTGCCTTTACAATAGTTTGTAGCACTGAATTAACCAACACCATTTCACACTGATGTTACCTAAGGATATCTAAATTCTGTTGAAAAAGAAGGCAGCAGATTAGCTATGCAAGAAGCCAACACACCCATAAATTCCAGCTTTCTGTAGTAATCATAAGATGCCCCTGGCCCATACAGTAACTTCTATGGGGATGGCACAATTGGCAATTCTTAGATATCCAGTCCCACTAACGAAATAAAAGCACAAGTGTAACTCTAACAGTGGGGGCAGGGCACAGAGTTCAGGTTCTCTTTGCTGACAGAAATGCTTGAAAAATCAGCAACTACTCACATAAAACAATGTCTCACTTGGCCTCAATTTTTTTCTCTGGGCTTCCTGATCCTAATACTGCAACATATCTCAAACTCAAGAATTAGTGAAAATCATACCCAAATGAATAGGTATGCTCCAGTGCAATAAATAAAATGTAACTACAAAGGCAATGCAAAAGTTTGTATAAAAATATATTCTGCTAAAAGAAGTCCTTAAAATATCTCCCAACACTTATATTTAAAGCTCAAAATAACCTAAACACAAAAAGCTTTCAGAATGCTAAGCATAATCATTATGGATTCCCACTAATTCATGTGCAAAATTCAATACTCCTATTCCACATTGTTTCAACTATCTCAATCTTTTAAAAGCACCTCTCCATAATGATTAGAAATCTTCATATTTCAATGGATAACTTAGCTTAAGGAGAATGTCCTTTGTTTTATTTTATTCTATTTATCTATTTGGTACAGGGTCTTACTATGCAGCTCGGATGTGTAGTGATCTTCTTGTTTTCAGCCTCCCCAGCGCTGGGATTACAGGCACATCTTGGTGGCCAGCATGGCATGCAGTACAAGGGATTCAATCCAGTTCCTGTGCTTGCCTAAGCAGGAGCTTAGCCAGTTGAGCTATTTTGCTGGCCCCCTTTGTTGTTGTTTTGCGGTACTGAGGATTGAACTCAGGACCCTGTGCTTGCCAGGAAAGCGCTTATTCTACTGAGATATCTCCCCTTTGTTGTTTTGAAAATAGAGAAGGCTACATGTTTCAGGACTAAGTACTGTGGTTAAATGTTCCTCTTCTAAGAAACCATCTCCACTTTTTTTTTTTGTCTTTTTGAGACAGGGTCTCACTATGCAGTCCAGGCTGGCCTTAAGCTCACTTTGTAGCTCAGGCTGGTCTCGAACTCACAACAATCCTCCTGCCTCAGCCTCCCGAGTGCTGGGATTACAGGCATGCACCACCACGCCCGGCCACCATCTCCATTAACATGTTCAAAGCTCATCTGTTAGGACTTCTGTCATTTTCACACCTTGTCTGAGTTTTCTTCATGAACCTCCAAAAACCTGACTCCACTATGCAGTGTAGATGCATGCTAGGCAATAATATGTGTTTGTCAATACAGTTTTGATTTTTTAATTTGGGGGTTTCAAAGTTCTTTTAATCATCCCCAGAGACACACCTTGTTCAAGGAGGCCTGCATGTCAAATAGTGCTCACCAAAGCTCCAACAATGAAATGAGTCAACCCAACAAATCAGCATGCCCAAGATTAAAACCTCTAGGCATAGATGAGAAAAGCAAACATGACAGTGATGATAAATGTGGATGACAAGGAGATTTTTATTTAAATTGCAGTAAAATTCAATGCTTTAGTCTGATTTTGAGATAAGCTGCAGACTTTCTCTGTTCAGTGGACTGTTTCTAGAAGTTAATGTTACAACCTTGGAAGTCTTGTTCACTTTGTCCTGCAGCATTTTTTCAGTTGATGCCAATGCTTCCATTGCTTCCCAGTTTTTCTCCCGAAGGTCCTAATCATTTTTGGAAAAAATTATTTCAGTTCATCCATTATTAGAAGATTTTTACTTTCTACTTTCATTGGTATTTTTGCACTGCATTTAAATTCTGGTTACTGCAAAATTATTTCAATGGGAAAGTATGTATATTAGAAAAAAAAAAAAAAGAGCAATGTTTAGAGCTTGAATGAGAAAACAAGGATGCCTACTTTTAAGTTTTAGTATACACACCAAATGTGCCAGCTTTTGAAATAACTACTGTTGCATATGAGACAAGAAAGCATTCAAAACTAAGCACATAAACCAAGATTACAAGTATGATTTCAGTTAACAAATATTAGAGGATTAAGGACAGAACAAATATACAGATACTGCAAAAACTTTTCACATGATTTTCAAGCAAAGACCAAATCATTCAAGGAACTTTCTATAGCAGTGCAACATTTTCCCTACAACTCTTTTATTTATTTATTTTTTTGTCTTTGTGAGACAGGGTCTCACTATGTAGTTCAGGCTGGCCTCGAGCTCACTTTGTAGCTCAGACTGGTCTTGAACTCACAACAATCCTCCTGCCTCAGCCTTCTGAGTGCTGGGATTACAGGCATGCGCCACCACACCCAGCCCCTATAACTCTTTTAATAGTTAACACCTCCCTAATCTACATAGGAATACCATTAACTATGTTCTGTATCTTCATTGGCACTGTCAAATACGTATGTCACAAAACAACTGACACTAGCTGTATGAGGTAATTGACCAAGGTAAATGAGGTAGCTAAGAAGCTATAAAACACATACACTAAGAGGAGAAACAGATAACTGAAAACTGAGCTCTGAAAGATCTAGATATGCTGTATTTCAGTCTTCATTCAGAGCTAGAAATCTGAGCATAAACAAAAAATGAAAAGCCAATAATCACCATGTATTGAATGCTTGGGTGCCAGATATATTTCACAAAAATCTCACTAATCCTTCTAACAATTTATGATAAAGTCTTTATAGTATACCCATTGATTTTTTATTTTTTTAGGGAAGGGTCTACAGGGTGTTCAAGGTCTCACTACTAGATTGGACTCTAGTGCTCTGCCTGTTTACAGCTCCCAAGAGCTGGGATTACAGGTGCATGCGCCACCACGCCTAGTCTAAATTGTCATCTCAGCGTACTCCGGGGGCGGGGCTGGCATGGCAGGCCCAGGGATGGAACCCCCATCCCTGCACATTCTTGTAGGTGCTTTAATCCGCTGAGCTATTTGGCTGGCCCAGTATACCCATTTTATTGACAGGAAAATCACAGCAGAACGTGAGCAAATCTGGCCAAGCACACACAGAAATAAAGAGCGGATAGGCGCTGTGCTCTGCTGCACACCACATCGCAAGGCCTCCAGCTGCTGCTGTATTAAACTGCTGCATTAAACATTAAAGGTATTGCCATGCCTTCCTTATCTTAGAATCCCAACAACAAGCACAGTAAGAGGTTACTGGGACAATGGCCAGTTCATCTCAGTTCTGTGCTGAGCAGTGTTAGTGATGTTACACAGCACAAAAAGGCAATTCACACCCCTAATTTTGACAAACTTGAGGGTGCGGGAAAATGTCAATTTGTTACACTAAAATTAAACACAAACTATGAAAACTTTAACTTATATCAGAAAATATCCATTTATTAACAATATTTTTATCTTTGATTCCAGTAACATTTTAGCCCTGCCTAAATCTTAGTAATCATACTTGTGTGCATATATTCTTTCTCTAGGTAGAATATGGACTCTGTACGTGTTACCTTTTGGTAAGAGAATTTGTGAAATTCACTTACATTATTTGCTGAGTAAAAAATGTAGTCTTAAAGAACAGCTTCTTCCCACTTTATAGAATAAATTTTACTCAGGTTCTAAGGTATTTTGTTACCAAAATTTATAGGTATATTGCCTAGTGAAAGGGATACCCCAGCAGGTATCAAAAGCTTAAATACTGAGACTATTAAGTTTGAATATTGACATCACTTGTGGTGTACAAAGCTACCCTAATCTAAACAAGAGTAAAAATTTTGATTTTAAAATGAGTGAAAAATTATTTTTCCAGATAACTCAATAAAAAGTGAATGGCTAGTTTAAAAACAAAAAACAAGAAAAACTAGTATAAACATAGTTTTAGTATCTAAAATGATGTTCCTAACTGTAAAAAACTGGTCTTTTACCTATAAAAAAACTACTCTCCAATAAAATTATTCTAGTAATACCCACTATAAGCTTCAAACAGAAAGCAATAGTATTTTCTTACAAAGATTTAGAAATCTAAAATAAAATTAGCTTAAACTATCTTTATACAATGAAAAGTAAAAAGCTTTGTTTTTATGAAGATTCACTTACGTTGTTTTTCTTCCTCTGATGTTCAACAGCAGCCTTCAAAGAATCTAATTCATTTTGCAGCCCAGTTATTTCCTTCTCTTTTTGTGAAATTCTAAAGCAGAATATGAATACATATTTTCGGTGGACTAATTTTAGATAAACAAAAATACAACTTAAATATTAGCTAACAAGTAATACAGTAACTACATATCACTACTACAAATAGAAAATGATCCAAAAACTGCAAGTATTGCATCAACTTAATAACAGTTTAGCCACTGTTTACCTCAGAAAGCCTATTCTATGAATTCTTAACTTTAGAAAGTTAAAAATAGAAATTTACACATATTTTTAAAATGCTGAGGTATGTGCTAAAGAAAATTTTTATCCTCTAATAAATAAATTATATATGAAGTGTTGTAGTTGTTATTTCCCTTTTTATCTGATAGTGCAGTAGTTACTTTATTCACTCACTTGTTTGCTTGGTGATACTGGGGAGTGGAGCCAGGGCCTTCACACTAGGCTACCTCCTAATCTCATTCCTTTTAATATATATAATAATATGTTTATATAATTATCAAAATTTTAAATAATATATAATTTATTATATATTATAAACATATATAATATTTATTTAGTACAGGGTCTCACTACGTAGATCAGACTCACAGTAATTCTTCTGTTCTAAGCTTCACAAGCACTGGAATTATAAGCATCCTCCTTTAGTATTTTTGAAATAGGATTTCACTAACATCCCCAGGCTGGGCAATCCTCCTGCCTCAGCCTCCTAGAGTGCTGAGATTATAGCAGTATGCTCTGTTAGTAGCTATTTCTCTAAGGACTAACAACTGATAGTGAACCAGTACCTTACCTGTGCTTTTTAATAAGGCAATGAAACAAGTAGGACTTTTAAGTGGCTCATCTACAAAGACAGTATGACATTAAAATGTCAGGTGTTCCCCTGTGACTTCCACACCAGGATTCATTTTCTCTCCCTGTTTCATCTAGTTCATTTGTTATTTACCAGTAAAGCAGAAAGCAATGGCAGATTCAACTGACTGAGAGTGGCTTGGTAGAAAATCAAATCACAAATGAGTTTTTCATAATATATTTATATATATATATATATTGGGCTACAAGTTAAATCATACATATCTCTTTCTTAAACTAAGAATAGGAGACTACCCAGCCTACAGTCTATTGGTATACAGCCCTTAAACTGAGTTATTGTTTTGCTTACTTATTGCTATATTGCCCAGGCTGGACTCAAAAATTCATGTGATTCACTCGAGTGATCCCCCTGCCTCAGCAACAGACGTAACTATAATTAAAGGTGTATGCTGCTATGCCCAGCCTCTTGTTCTGTTTTTAGAAATTTAAGAAAAGACAATGGAAAGAAAAAGGGAAAGGAAACACAGACCTATATACCCACCAGGCTTAAAGTATTCACTATCAAGCCCTTATTATATAAGTGCTGGGTTTGTTTCATATAGTCAAACTTAAAAGACTTACACCAGTATATAATTCTAACCTTATAAAGGATCAACTCTGTCAACAAAACAAGAAATAAGAACATTTATATTACTTATACCACCTGTGAGTATACTTAATATGGTTGAAATTCAACATGCTGAGGTAAATTATACTATGACATATCTGAAATGACTTTGAACAGTCTTATAGATAAAATTATAGGCCAATAAGCAGAGTCTCAGTAAAAACAATTCTCCTTAAAAGTACAACAATGGGGCCAGGAAGATGGCTCAGTGGAATAATCGTCTCGCTGGCAAGCAAAAGGGCCCAAGTTCAATCCCTGGTTCCGCAAAAAAAGTACAACAATGAAGATTATAAATTTTCTTTAAATACAAAAATTAAGTTTACATCACTGAATTCCACAATGAGATCTGGAATAAAGCAGACTCAGTAGGACAACTGAGATGATTAAAGGGGATTTAGCAATGCCTTAAAATACAGTTTGGTATGATTCAACTAGGTGTTTTCTGAATGTCTGAAATGAAGAAAAAAAAAAAATGAAGAAATGAAGAAATGAAATGAATAAAAAAAAACATAACAAGAACAAAAACAAAAGACCCTAAAAACTTTCAAATATCCTCCTCAGAATATTTTTCTAAGACAAAAAGGATGTAAGTTGGCAAAAAAGCACAGGTAAGATCCACTGCCCTGCAGTTCAAGATATCTAAATAGGGCTGGGGATATAGCTCAGCAGCACAGTACTTGCCTGGCAAGTGCAAGGTTCTGAGTTCGATTCCTAGTACCCTACCAAAGATATCTAAATAACTATAAAAATCATGTGAACATCTGCAGGTATACCAAAATGCTTCTCTGTAAGATAATGCGCATAAAAATTTACCACCTACCATACAGGGAATAAAATGTAGTACTCACACTTTTAGTAATTCTTCATGAGAGGGAAAAGATGCCTATTAGAAGAGATACATGAAATTTCAAAACAAGCTAAGACAAAAAATAAATTTTTCTCAGATATCAATTAAGTCAAAGCTAAAATTCCATATTATTCTCCATATCAGCATTCAAGTGACTTTAATAAAAACATATATAGATTTACAAAAAGTATTGAGTGCTAACCCAGTCTTTATCATCACTACATACTTAAATTCTTTAACAAGTATTTATCCATCTCCTATGTGAAAAATTGTAATATCTTTAGTTTTCCTATTGCATAATTCATATTTCACTATAAAATTCTTAAGTTTGCAAAAATTCAGAAAAAACATTAAATGCAATAAAAAGAAAATCTAGTAAGCTAATTTCCTCACATACAAGAGTTTATTTTACATATTATAAAAAGATACATGATATTTATTCTTGATGATTATAATCTCTCGCAAACTAAACTAATAGAAGATTCTGGTCAACAACTCCCTGGACTTCTTTGTCCTTCAAAAAGTATTGAAATATCCATAAGTCAAAAAAATTGTAGGTAATAGTTTATGAACTGTATTTTAATTTTATCAAGCCAAATAACACCTTGAAAAGGCTCTACTAATAGTTGCAGGCCATCATTTATAATATTACATATTTACTAATTTTTCTCCAATTACTGTTTTGTTTCAGGAGGTAAGAAAAAAAAAATTGTGTGCATATACATACACGTATCAACTCGGGTCTATATAATTTTAACTAGCTAAGAATAGCATTTTTGAGAATCAGAAAATACACACACATACAGCTCAAGTAGTAATAATTGTGTATTTTTATAAATTGTAGGTTGCTTTATTTTAGATATTGCTTGTAACTTTGTTTTATAAGAAATCTGGTAAACACAATAAAAAGACAAATATTTTATTCCTGATGAAGTTCTAAAATGGCAAGATTACTGATTATATTATTTTTTAACCACATAAAAAAGGCAAAACATCCAAGATCAGTACCTACCTGTTGGCAATTCTGTTGCTTAAACTGTTCAATCTGGGATTTAAATAATTTGTTCTCATCTTGCACCTCCTTTTTAAACAAAAATTAAATATGAATATCTAGATTTTTATTTTCACATAAGCTTTTGAAATACATTATAAAATACAGAAAAATTCCAAAGTAGCAACAATTTTAAAGGATATAATAAGAGCTGTATTAAAATATATGTAGTTATAGTAGTTACATTTAGCAGTAGCCTGGGTGTGGCTATGTCTCAAAAGGAAAAAACAGTAAAAGAAGTAGACCCAAGTACTTACAGGTTGATATTTCATGTCAATAAGGCAAGGTGCCGCAACCTTGACACGTGTAGTATCTTGGAATGGGCTGTAGGGGACCGTCTTATACAAGACAGACTATTGAACAGTATCCATAGCAACTATGGATACTGCTCAATAGTAGGTTGAACAACTCAATAGTAGGCTGAACAACTATAATGACTAAACATGACTTCACATACTATTCAATGTACCCTGCACAGCACAGCCACTGCAGAAATGGCCAGGATTTAATAACAACTAGCTTCATTTTAAAGGTTGCAATGTTATTTTTAGAACATATTAAAGTTACATATGAATTTTTATTTATCTAACATATGAATTTTTAAAATCTGAAATATCTTTATGATTGGAGTGAGAACTACCATTTTCCTAAGACTAAAACTTAGCAAAATACTTTTATTTTAGTACACACACAGTTAAACTCTACAAAACCAGAAGGAACACAAAAGACATCTAAAGAAAAACTAGAGGGGTGGCAAAGATCACCTCATAAGTAACAAAGGACTAACTTCCCTTATAAATGAGTAAAATTTTATCCCAGAAGGAAAAATATGGGAAAAAAATTAAAGGATATTTTATATATAAATGGCAGACACATATGAAGAACGCTGAACTTCTCTCACAAGTGCAAATTAAGAACAATTCTACCATCTTTCAAGTACATTATCAACTGTTCCCAATGCCTGTCCATACTGGAAAGAAGAGGCCTTCATTGGCCAGGGTGTAATTGTTAAGAACACATTTGGAAGGCAATTTAATGGTGCCCAATTCCACTTGGGAGGGGCCAGCATGGGACAGAACCCACCCTTGATGAATGAAATGTGAGTGTGACCACTCCACAACACTGCATGGACCAACACATGACCTTTCAATGTCATGTAAAACAAAACACACAACACCTGAATTAACACTTGACCCCAGAATTGTACTTCTAGGACTTCATAACAGATATGCTAGCCAAAGTACTCAAAGCACAGTGTGTGGCCAATGATATTCACTGTAATACTGTTTGCCATAGGCCAAAGAACCCTAAATAGGAGAGGTCCCAGAGACTGGAAATGATTATGCAAGCGAAGGTACAACCTAACAATAAGATGAAGCCATTAAAAGTTAAGAGAGAAATGAACATAAGTGGAAAGTAAAAAATATTTGTAGCATGGGCAAAATAAAAATCAAAAGTCTGTATAAGCCACGCGAGGTGGCACATGCTTGTAATCCCAGCTCTCTGGAGGCTAGGGCAAGAGGATCAGTGACATTTAAGGCCAGTTGGATTACACAGTGAGTTCATGGCCAGCATGATGTACATACACTCAATCTCAAAAAACTAAAACTAAAAATGAAAAAAAGTCTGTAATTATGTACAGCATATTTAAAAACATATTCACTAAGTAAGCAACTACACTCTTAATTCACTGATAAGAGATATCTGCTAAAATAATACGTGTAAATATAATATCATGTATGCACCTTGTACAATACCAAAACGTTATGAAAACAGTTTGCAATGTATTAATTCATCGACTCTGTATGGTTAAGGTGTCTTGAAACTGTCTGATTGACATTTGTATTTTAATAAAATAAAAATAAATGGAAAAAAAAAACCATATTCACAAGTTCATCCATTTATACATGGATATTTTTTCAAAAGGCATGACTAATAATGATAGTAATTACCTCTGAGGAATGCAACCCATGTCAGAGTACATGGCTCATTCAGTACTTTCTTTCTAGCAGTTAAAACTTTTTAAAAACACAGGCAAAGATAATACTGAGCCAATAACCAATTTCAAATGGTATTCACCTGTAACAGCTTTGTTTTGCTAGAAAGAGCACTCTCCCTCTCTTTTAGCATAGCTTCAACCATCTTCATTTCATTTTCCTTTGCTTTCAACCTAGAATTTTTACAAAGACTTTATTTTACTAACATACACAAAAAAGGAGAAAGCCAGACTCCAACATCACCTCTAGGAAAATAACAGAAACAGTATCTACCAGCTATTTCTCTTCATATACCAACTTTAAGTATGTATTAAAAGATTATTTCCAGGGTGACTGTTTAAAATCACTATGGCTTTATTTGTATTTAATATTTCTAAAGCAAACATGGCTTTTTCTAGGCAACAGTTAAAATCAACTGTATTTCATCAACTTACACAAATTATTTAAAGAAGTAAATTTTATTACCAAGAATCTTGGCCATAATTTAACTCTGGAATTATAATGTGCCCAATAGCTGTGCCAAAGAGGTGTCACACACAATTTAACTTGCTACTCCCTTTCCCAGTCTTGATGTAAGTCTTAATCTAGCCCATGTGAATCCTACTAGAACTCATCTGTAAACAACAGACCCCTAATATAACATTTAATACTATTAAATGAGCTGTTTATTTCCCCAGGGAAAATCTTACCTATTTCAACAGCCCCAGTGTCTTAAGGCCCACAATAAATCCCCATGTATTTGCTAAACAGAATACTATGTGTATCCTACGTTGATCAAGAAAAAAATTTCAACATGTTGACAGATCTATATGAAAAATAAGCCAGTATACATGAAGAGTAAGATTAAAAAATGAAAGAAAGGGTAAATCTTAAATGTATATTGTTTAGTGGAAAAAGACAACCTGAAATGGCTATACACTAAATGGCCCCAACTGTGACATTCTGAAAAAAGCAAAACTATTAAGACAATAAAATGACTAGTGGTTGCCAGGAGTTCAAGGAGGCAGGGGGAATAAATGAAGTTGGAGTGGGATGAAAGGAAGCACAGAATTTTAGGGCAGTGAAATTCTTTAACAATGTAATGATGGATATATTATTATGCAGCTGCTAAAACCTAGGAAGACTGAGCCCTAAAGGGAACTATAATCACAACATATTGCCATTGCCTCATCAAATGTGCTAACTGCACCATGTTAATGCAAGTTGTTAATAGGCAAAATGGGGGACAGAATTGATATAGGTTCTCTGTATAATTTTCTCTCAGTATCTTTCTATTACCATAAAAATGTTTACCCCCAAATAAAGTTTATTAATTTAAAACAGAAAGAACAAAGAAAATGTAAAGCAGAAATAAACCTAAAATTATATGCCTTTTAACTCATATACCTGCAACAAAAAGGTCACAAGAGTATCTCTTCTAGAGGATGAAAGAATTCTTCCGGGCATGGAATGGTATGGGGGATTGAACCCAGGGTCTTCACAGTGAGCTACATTCCCAGTTATTTTAACACAGGGTCTCAGTAAAATGCTAAGTTGCTCAGGTGGGGCTTGAGTTTGGTTCCTCTAGCTTCAGCCTCCCAGAGTGCTAGGACAACAAGTGTGTGCCACCATAACCAGCTGAAGTCACCTTGACAGGCACACAATACCCAAGAAGTAAACAATCATGTATAAACTGAGCCATCTCGGTGCCAAGAAAAGGCTGTACACCCTGAATACCTGGGTTCAAAAGATGCAGTTTAAAGGGATACTAGTTAAAATAGACATCAGTAGTACTGATGGGCACTGCATCAAAGAAAGATCCTTAAAACTAACTAGAGGGAAACAGAGGTTGAGGTTCAGATACCTTCCTCACTAATGCAGACTGATTAGACTTAAGATAACAGCCTAGTATTCTAGGATGAACATTTACAAAGAGCAGTACCTCCTATGATGATCAGGATCAAAAGTTTTATTATTTAGCACAGAATATTTCACAGGGCAAGTTTTATTTTCCTTATAAGCAAGTTATAAGTATAGCAAGATTCAGTATCAATATTATGGCTAAGATCATCTGTTTAACTCAGATATTATTCTATCATACTAAACTGGTTTTAATTTGAAATAAATTTTGTTTTTATAATTGCCTATTTTGTTTAAAAAAAAACTTAAAAACAGTACATATTTGAAGAATGAATATTTGAAAGAATGACTTAGATGACTTGGGAAACGTTAAAGTCACCAGGTATTTAAAAGTATTTAGAAGGCCTCTGCTTCATTCTATCAAAAAGAGACTTAGTTTATTTGCCTCTAGACTACAACAGATAACAAGGAGAAACCTATAATTACTTTCAATCCAGTTAGGGCAAGATTGCAATTTAACTTTGGTATGAAATGATGTGGAAAAAACTAAGGAACAGAATTTGAATAGAAAACATTTTTACTATGTTCTAGTGTTATGAGTATTTAAAAAATGAAACACTAAGCACTGAATGGTGAAGCACATTCTGAAAAACAGCAAGTTCTTACTAATACTGCTGGCTAAAAGTATACTTACACAGTTTCAAGTTCTTCAAACTGTGATGCAGAATGTACCTAAGAAAGATTCATATTTTTAACACTAGAAACAAACAAAATCAAGCACCACAACAACCCAAAACACAAAAACATAATTACATGGCAGATTTGTGATTATGCCACTTACAAAACACAGAATGATTTTTATCAAACTTAGTTTTTGAAAGAGAGGACATTTAAAAAATTAAAAAGGGAATATTTATAGGGTTAAATTAATAAAGTTATTTTAACAATAACAAAATTACAGTATAATAAGAATTCTCTGGGCAAAGAAACGGACCAGATTAAGCTCTTTATTAAATAAAGATCCTCATTCCTTATAACATGCTTAATACTATACCTTTTGCAAGTCATGTTGTTCTATTTCTTGAACATGAGCCTTTAAAGATTCATTTTCTTCTTGAAGATCCTAAAAAAAAATAGGTGTGAACTGATACTCAAATATTAAAACATTTTTCTTTTTATACTTTTGTTTTTAAAGTCTTACCTGTAACCATTTCCCTCTATTGGCTAGGTCTTTCTCCTTCTCTTCTAAAACACCTTTCATGGTATTCATCTGTTCCTCCTTTCGTTTTAACCTGATAATAAATTAACAATAAATATAAATAAAAATACTACATGAACAATAGAAGCTGAAAAACTATACCCATAGCCCAAGCAGATTAAAATAAACTAAAAAATTTTATGTAAATAGGAGTAGAAGCTGGGCATGGTGGTACATGCCTACAATCCTAGCACTCAGCAGGCTGAGGCAGAAGGACTATCGCAAGTTCAAGGCCAGCATGGTTTATATAGTAAGATCAAGATTGGCCTGAATTACATAGAAAGACAGTGTTTCAACAAAAAGAATTTAAGGGCCTACCAGATAGCTCAGTGGACTAAAGCACCTGCTTAGGCAGAGCACAGGGGCCAGGGTTCGATCCTGGAGTGCTATGCAGGCCCCACCCACAGGGCATACTGAGGCAGCAATTGAGACTAGGCGTGGTGGTGTGCACCTGTAATCCCAGGGGTTGGGAGGCTGAAAACAGGTGGATTACTATAAGTCTGATCTATGTAGTGAAACCCTATAGACTCTGTACATATAAAAAAAAAAAAAAAAGAATTTATACAAGATTTTAGAGACTACCAAATTAGGAAGTGTGGGACAATTAAACAAACTGTTCTATCTCCAAAAATCCAGACAGTAAACATAGTAGGGCAGTTCTACAGTAGATCTCCCTGCTTTAAGAAATGCCAGCAAAATTTAGCTTATTACAAGTGCACTGAGAATAAAATACATACCTAGTTTCACATGACTATTCATATGGGCTGAGAGCTATATTCACTTAAGTCATATTCAGATAACATATAAAAAAATGCACATCCTACCTCCTTCCCACCAAAAAAGAAAAACACCAACAAAATCATATAGGTTAAAGCATACTGAAAAAATGCAATACTATAAGTCTTTGTGAATAATTTGAATTCATTTGAATAATGTGAATAGTTTTCTAAAATATTAATTAAAACAAAAGCATGTTATAATAATTGTCATTATATTTAATTTCTGGAAAACATATTTACAGGCAAAATTGAAAAATGGTACTTACAAATTCTGTAGCTCCTGAACTTGAGAAGTAATAGATAACTGAAATACAAAAAACAAAAAAGGTAATTCATAATTCTTTTCCTTTATGATATACTTAGCATACTTTGAGACTTGCAAAGGTCCCAGCTCAACTTTTTATGTCAAAGTGACATGTTTTTACTACATTTTACTTGACAGTAAAAATAACAACAATGTAAGAGGAAGGGCTAAGACAAGGAAGATGGTTATAAATAATAAGCCTAAGGAATATTGATAGTTTTATAATTATGAAAGTAAAATTATTAATTTTCCACATACCTTCTTAGAGCTCAGTTATCAAGGACAACTATTTAATAGTACTCTGTTACTGTTCTTCTGAAGTCTCCCTTTCATACTGGCTACTAGTAGTTTTTGTCTCCCATTTTATTCTCATAGCCCCTTCAGATCTTGGCATAGGTAATCAGTTCTTCAAGAGGGGTCTCTCCTAACCTCATGATCTGTATTACAGAAGTGTGACTTCTTTCACTATACTTTGTTTCATTCAACCTATGATCTCTAATCACTAGTCATGTGAATAGTCATGTGAAACTAGGTATGTATTTTATTCTCAGTCCCCTTGTAACAGTTTTGATAGAGAAGAACTTAATAAATACTGATGAATAAATCTGTTAGATGAAAGAATCTTTTCTCTACCCCATAATTTCAATGTTTTCAATAAAGCTTCATCATGTTAAATTCCATTAAACTCACATAATTCCAGTAAACATATCTACCTTTGGGAAAAAAAAAAAAAAACTTACAATATTGTTCTACAGGCCAAGGTTGAGTAATACATAATCTATAACAAATTATTCTATCCCATGAGTTTTTTCTTTTAAGGATGAGATTTTTAAAAAAGGATTTAGCAAGTTTTTAGTATTCTGCTTTAAATTGGTAAATGAAAATGAAATATTAATACAAAAAATTTTAGGAAAAAACTTTGATAGCTAAACTTTAAAAGATATATAATATCAAGGATACCTGAAATTAAAAAGCATATTTTCTCACATTAGGTAAAAAAAAAGTATTTAACCTAACTACTGATAGCATACTACTACTTTTCCTGAGCAACACAGAAAAAAATCAAGTAACTCATAAATAACACACCGACTAATAAATCTGTCATGCTATGGCTCTGGGATTTTTACCTGTTGAGCCTTTTCAAGCTGGACATTTCCTATTTCTTCTTTTAGAGCCTCTATTTCCTGTTTCAAATCCTTGACAATAACAAAACAAGACAAGATTGGACAATGGAAACACATAAATTGACATAAAATGCAAAGCGAACACAGATGAAATTAAATGATAGTAACTAAAGCTGATAAACAGAAAGGCAAACACACTATTCTCTTTCTCCTAATACCTGAACAGTTTTCTCCTTATTAGCAACCTTAAGAAGTTCAGCTTCTAGAAGTTCTTCTACAGATTTGATCTTTCCATCTTTCTCATGGATCCTTAAATAAATAAATGTAGTATTAACTTCAATAAAAATCACCAAAATCTATCAAGATATAAACAAACCACCAAATTGTGAAATGCTTCTCCAACAAATCTATGCTTCCCTATTTTAAGTAAAATAGCAATCTATTCTCACAAATAAAAACCAAAAAAGCAAAGCTCTTCTTAGATGAGACTTAATCATCAATTATTAGCTGGTTGTAACTTATACACAAGAAGTTGGTGATTACTTTCCAAAGTACATGGGGAGGGCCCGCGGGAGACAGCTCAGTGCACTGAAGTGCCTGTTTAGGAAGAGTGCAGCAGTAGGGTTTAAATCCCAGTGTACCATGCTGGCCCCATACCAGGAGCCCACTGAGACAGTGATTAGACTAGGCATGGTAGCAAGCACCTGTAATCACAGTGCTTGGGAGGCTGAAAACAGGAGGATCCCTATGAGTCTGATCTGTGTATCTAGACCATATAGACCCTATACTAAAATACATTAAAAAAAAAAAAAAAGAAATACAAGCCAGGCATGGTCCCTCAGGCCTGTAATCCCAGGTCTTTTGGATGCTGAGGCAGCAAATCTGCAAGCTCTAGTCCTGTATAAGCAACTGGGCAAAATCCTGTCTCAAAAAAAATAAAAAGGGGTTGGGAAAAAAAATAAATAAATAAAAAGAGGTTGGGATGTAGCTGGATTCAACATCCAGTATTATCAAGAAAAAAAAAAAGAAAAAGTACATAGGAATGTAAGATTTCTACTACAAAGAACCACTGGGAGAAAAAAGTCACTTAATAGCACTAGCTTCCAAGATGTTGAAAGCTATGGAGAACAGACACAATTATGGCATCAAACTTTACAGCATCTCAAGAATGCAAAGAATGGATCTCTCCAGAATAACATGTTCTTTAATAGTCCCTACTACGAAACAAAAAATTAGCAATTTGATGTCATACAAAAATAAACAGAATCAAGGTTGGAAATTAAAAAAGCACTTAAAGAGTAAATTTGAGAAAGACATCTAACTTCATTTAGTTCATTAATAAAGAATTCTAAAGTCAATGTGTACTCCCTGTCCAACTAGGCAATGAAACTTATTTATGAGTACTGAGAAGTCAAAAGAAAAAAGGTTTATAACAATGGTATCACTTACACTTTCTTAAGTTCTTCAACTAGAGATGCAAAAGAAACCTGAAATAGAAAAAAACACCTTAATAATTTGTTCAAACTATAAGGGGGTCAGAAGTAGAAAGTTACAGGGCCAGGGAGATAGCTCAGCAGCATAAGCACCTGCCCCAGGCCAACAAACACAAGGTCTTGAGTTTGATCCCCAGTACTGTAGAAAGAAAGAAAGAAAGAAAGAAAGAAAGAAAGAAAGAAAGAAAGAAAGAAAGAAAGAAAGAAAGAAAGAAAGAAAGAAAGAAAGAAAATTATAATTACCATTCCACCAAAATTTAAATGGAAAGAAATAAGCACACAATTCTTTACATATTACAAATGATGTAATAACAAAAAAAAAATAGCATTTAAAAAGCAGTTTAAGCCTTATAAACAACAGAAGAAAAACTAGTACATACATACTTCAATTACTTTGTTTATTCACATTTTTTAAAATATTTCTTTTTCCATATTCTATAGACTTAAAGTTTAACATATCAATACTTGATGGAAAATAGATGCTCCACCTTATGCCTAAGATGTTTGATATTCAGACAGATAGTGAGCTTAAACCCAACTGTATATGTTGTAGGGTAATAATCAGCTTCTCTTCTGGAGGGTTAACAACCTAAATTTGCAGACCAAACAGAGAAAAAGAAGGGCTGCAAGGACAGCCAACATTTTTGCCCTAGCCTTTCAAGGTCAGTGAGGACTCAGGACATAGGAGAACCTACACTCTAACATTATAGAACTCAGTTGTGCTCCAAATTTTCTGATCAAGGAGATTATGGGGCCACAGAGGAAAGTGATGGATGATGATGTAGAGTGGGCCTAAGGAGAGTCACCTGGAGAGAAAACATTTGCTCAGGCTTTCACAGAGAGCAAACTGGTCAAGCAGTGCCTGTGACTCATCCACATGGCTGACACTGACAAGGGATCTACAAAGTGCGGCACAGGGTTTCGGGATTAGTTCTGAGGGGACTTGACTGACCTTGTCAGATATAAAAGTTACATTTCCTGTTATATAGGTCTTACTTTATCTTGGTCTTAACCATCCAGCAGAAGAGTGTAGAAACAAGGTATGAAAAGTGAAACCATCTGAGCTGTGGATGGCTCAAGTCAAGAGCTCTGGACATTGCCAGTCCTGCGGATAACCCACTACTACTGTGGACTAATGGACTGTACTGGATTATTTTGCTGAATTCATGCACCTACAATATTTAAATGGCAATGGAATACCCATCTCTGACAAAACTAAACAAGAAAAGGAGATACCTTTTTTTTTTTTTGTCTTATAGGAAAGGTGAGTGGCAGCCAAAATTACTGGGTTGACCTGATCTGTCAAAGTCTCTCCAGGTTGCTCTTGCATGCAGTTGCAAAGGACCATTTTGTATCTGTGTGTGTGTGTGTGTGTGTGTGTGTATGTATATATATATATATATATATATATATATATATATATTTGTATTTATCTATCTATATATCTCGCTACTTAATTCAATAAGAAGAAAAATTTGTATTAATACTGTTTGGACAGGATATCACATCTGCATCTTGTGCTATGAATGATAATACAAAAAGAACAATATGCAATGTATTGTTGTAATTCTTCTACCAACCTGTTTTGAAAGTGTCTCACTGCAATTTTTTCAATAAAATTAATTTTAAAAAATACCTGAATTACTAATTCTAACCAGAAAAAAAAAGACAAAATACAATTAGAAAACAGTCTAATTTCAGGCAGCAGGTTATTATTTAGTTTTATCTTTTTATTACCGTAGTAAAAAAATAATGTCATCCTATTTCTAGACTACACAGAGCTTGGCATGCAGAAAGTTTTTGATAAATTGTATTCTCTAATACTGATAATCCAGCAACTAATTGCTTATTGATTAAAGCTATCTACCTTGGAAGAGAAACAAACAACATATGTGATACATCTGCATGTAACACCTCTGTCCGTTGTCTAAAAGAGTTGTGGAATACATACATACCTGATCATTTTGCTTAGCCTTTAAATCTTGAACTTCTTTTGTCAGAGATGAGTTTTCTGTTCTTATTGCCTTTTTCAAAAACATGTAAGAATAACACACTTTTACCTTCTGAAAATGTAGGTAGTTTCAAAATAAGCTTCTCATTTTCCTTCAGTTCCATCTTTTCCTCTCTGGAAGACCTACAATCTTGCTTGCTCCTTAATCAATTCTATAGCTGGCCACATGGTTGTAATTCAGTTATCCCCACAAACATTTCCACACCTTGGAAAATACTAGTGTATCTCTTGTCAATTAATCCACAGCCCTCTCTAAATTCAAATACATCTTTACAGAACTGTTTGGACAGGATGTCATGAATCTATCTTGTGCTATGAATGACTACTACAAAGGCAATAATATGCAATGCATTAATTGTTGTAACTCTCCTACCAACCTGTTTTGAAACTGTCTCATTGCAATTTTTTTCTCAATAAAATTAATTTAAAAAATTACCTGAATTACTAATTCTAACCAGAAAAAAAAAAAAAAAGACAAACTACAACTAGAAAACAGCCTCATTTCAGGCAGCTGTACTTTTCTTCCCCTCGCCCCCAGTAAGGGTTCATAAAATCTGCTAGCAATCATCTGGTCATGATCCACACACGAGTGCAGTGGATGAGCACGTAACCTCATTAAGATAGGGAATGATACCATTAACTATGCATTTTTTCTATTTGTGAACATCTGAAATTTGATTTTAAAGGGTATTTTATACATTTATAACATGTGAGTAGTTAGAAGTTTAATAGCTATAAGATAACCTTGGGATGAAGAGATAGCTCAGAAGCATAAAGTGTCTGTCTAGCAAGTACAAGATCCTAAATTCAATCCCCAGTATGGGGGAAGGAAAGAAAAGGAAGAGAGAAAGACAGAGAAGAAAACTTTATACACTTTCAGTAAAATCCCTTCATGTTCAAAGAATAAGAACAAGAAAAGCAAATTTACAAAATTCTTTACATTCAGTTCCTCCTCTTTTGTGGCCACCTGAATAAGTCCAGTTTCAAGTAATTCTTCTACAGTCTTTAACTTTTCACTTTTTTCTTGAATGCTGAAATTATAAATTTAAAGTATATGTATGAACTGTTTTTCAAGGTAAGTTATATCATCTTTAAATACGTGGATCAATCAATCCTTTTGTCCAATATTTCTATAAACTTTTAATTCTAGGAAGATCTCAGAAGATCTTTGATCATGATAATTTCTCCTCATCAGTAATTAAAATATGCTCAAGCAGTCGATACTTACATGCTATCCTAAACAAGGAAATCATTGCCATACATGACACCCATAAATTATAAGATTCTCTTCTATTACAATGCAAAAAACTGAATTATTTTAAGAATCTAGTCTAATGTAGTTAATAATTCTGTTATCTCAAATTTGGTAGAAATGAGCCATCAAAATAAATAAAAATTTAAGCTCTTACCATTTTTCCATTTGTTCCACAACTTCTTTATTGGGCTAAGAAAGGGAGAGAGGGAGAGAGGGGGGGAGGAGAAGAGAAGAAGGGAGGAAGAGACCAAAGAGGTTTAATTCTCTCAGGTTTACATGTTTAAAACTATAACAAAATGTTTAGGATTCTAAACACATCTGAAATTTAGGAAAATTATCTTTATGAAGACTGCTACTTTAAAGCTATTATGAGACTTTTACAGCTAAGTGGATGCAATTTGACACCATACTCATAAGTGAAATAAATCAGATTCACACATGCGAACATCGTATTATCTCCCTGGTCTGAGAAACTGAAGCAGTAAATAAGATCTAAAATGTACAACAGATACTGTGAAATGGAAATAAGTTGAAGCAGTAATCTAAAATGTATAACAGATACTGTGAAATGGAAATAAGTTCTTTAAAAGGAAAATGGAAATAAGATGGGGGAAAGGTGAAAGGAAGGAAGAAAAAGGGAGAAAAATTCAAGTTTGCTATACTGTTAGTGTCTCTTAACTTCACTGAAAAGGAAGGTATGTAGAGTGGACAATAAGACATTATCAAACTTAATTTAAGGGTAAGTGTTTGTTTCATTAGGATTATACTAATCTTTATACACTTCACTTTCTTCATGTTTAAAAGTGCTTATAAACTGCAGAACCAAAACAAACACATTCTCCATAAAAATCCTTATAACCTGACCTGTAAGCTGAGCCCCTTCCAATTCTTCTGTAGCATTGCCCCCCCCATTCATCAGTTATTATTGTCTGTAAACAGGGCTTCTTCCTCAGCTAAGTGGCCCTACAAAACAAATCTGGGGACCTTCTTGAACATTCTCTTTTGCCCATCCCTCTACACACAATCTTTCACACAAAATTAATTTTTCCATTATCAAACCCAACTTCTAAGACCTTCATTTCCTCAATAATGGAGAAATTAACCCCTTATCTTCAATGCTTTAGGTCCTCAGCTTTACTTATCTCAAATACCACATTAACCTATTTTTTCCTACCTCTAGATCTTATGAGTCGCTTTCTAAGGGACACAGGAAAAACATATCAATGGGAAAAAAATGTTCTACCATCAGGATAGAGTTAATGCTAAAAGTCCACTAAATCAGATTAACACTATAAAAAACAAATCATGTTGCAAATTTACAAATCGTACATGAAGATGCTATTCCTCCATTTTTATTTTTGATGAATGCCATCTCACAAAGACTCCACATCATTCATCTCAACTTATCTACAAGTTAAATATTTAATTGTATTATACATTTAGTCAGTCCTATTAGATTTTCCTTTCCATTAACTCAGATACTTTATTATTGTTACAGTGATCTAAAATAGAAAAAATCCACACTTGCAGCACTCTTCAGCTTCACGACCCTCACACACTAAACAAAGCACAGTCTTGCCACACATTGCCATAACTCTGAAAAAAGTGGTGCCTTAGCCTGGATCATCCCTTAGCTGCCTGGTCCATTTGCAGCTATTTTTCAAAAATCAGGTTTAGCTGCCATTCTGTAGCCTCTCTACCTCTTCTTCAGATAAAATGCATTACTTCCCTAACCCTGGACAGCTAGTTGAGAGATCTTATTCCCCACACCTTTCTGTTACATATCTCTCCACATTAAACCATATTCTGAGGGTAGGAATCAAGTTTCATTTATCCCCACAGCCTTAATATGTAGATAAGTACCTAACATATACTCAATCAATACTTGATAGTCAACTGAATTTTCATTAGTGAAGATATAGTTTAATATGCACTCATCTTTAGTTTATCATTCAACTGTATAAACTGATACAGCTCAGCATCTAACATTTTTATTTTTCTTTATACTTTATTAATCTAATCCAACTCTATAATTTCTTCCTTAAACTCTTTTCAAGTGTGCATCCTATAGAATTAGGAAATTTCTTTCAATTAAAAACAACCACGGAGCAGGGAAAGAGAAGAAACTTCTCATAGTTCTTACATTGTAAACTTGACTAATGAATCTTAAAAATCTGTTTGAAGAAAGGGAAGAAGTCATGCTCCTTCTCTACTAAAAGCAAGGATGTACCTCTCACAAAAGGCTTTAATTTATTCTTGGTATATGAGATCTTAGTAAGTGATTACCTGCATTATCTGACCATCTGCAACCCTACATTAAAGTGGAGCTTTTCCTTTAGTATATAAATAGGCTACTTTACCTGGTTCTCATTGCCATTCTGCTTCTTACACCTTAAGAAACCACAGCAGCTTGGCACCATTATTGGATCCTACTTAAATATGCTTAATGCCTTCTTCAGGATAAAAATCCATGTAGAAAGAGGACTGAAAGTTTTATATAAATCAACTGTTTATCTCTCAACTGTCATTTGGAATTCTGATTGCTGGAATAGGAAAGGGTTAAAAAACTCGTAATGAAAGAAACTAAAATTATACTAATCTTCATTTCTACTGTAACCAGCAATAGCATTAAAAAAGAGAGGGAGGGAAGGGAGAGGGAGGGAAGGAGGGGGGAAGGGGGGCATTAAAAAAAAACAAACAATTTGGTCTGCCAAGATGAAAAGTGTGCACTATAACCAAAACCACAATATCAGAGTTATATGATATATGAATTACTTTTTTAAATCTTCAGAACCATAACAATGTTAAGAATTAAAGTCTCTGAGTATCCCCTCTTCTAAATAAACTTAAATCCTGTGGCAATGAAATTTTGTTGTAAGAATATAAAAGAACTTCCATTTCACATTTTTGTTGTCATTTTAACAGAATATCTGGGTACAGAAATATGAAAATAAAAAGACCGACTCAGTAAGATCAAAGTAAGAGAAATTTTTGACAATTTCCACAGATATAAGGCCTTATATAATAACATGTGAGAATGTCAATTTCCTAAACTATTACACAATTTTAAAGAAAAAAGGAAAATATAAGTGTAGCGGTTTCACTTGTGCATACTGGTTTCTGCAAGAACAAAAGTTAAAAGATTTTTAAAGATATATTTTCTGCTTAAATATAGATAGAACTTGCCATTTAGGATTTGCTAATGTACCATCTAAGATTAAGAGTTTCTGGAGTAATTTTTAAAACTATAATTTAAAGAACTGAGTAGAAAGAAAAGTGTGAAGACAACACTTAAGAAAAACTGTAAACCAACACTACTGGGCACAAGTTCATGGAGCACTGCTTATTCAAAGCTGCTGTAGTTTAATTGTTTACTATTAACACAGAAAGAAGAATGATGGTTTTAGGGAAGAGTGATGAGATGGAAAAAAATAAGAGAAAGGAATGAAAACTTAGACGCCTACTACATGCAAAACACCGTATTCCTATTTAAGTCTATGAACTTACAATACAATACAATTAATGACTCGCACTTGTCATTAATTGGTTAAGAATGATGAGTACTAAACAAACTGTACTGACTGGAAAGGGTAGCAAATCATGAAGCAATCAGCACTAACAAGTTCTGGGTTGTACATGGAGTACCAAACAAGTATTGATATAGAATTTTTACTCAAAATGTGCCAAGTACCAAATATGATGACTTTCAAAGCAGTAGGGCATGTGTGTGCAAGTATAATCTTGCTGTGAAGGACTTGGAAGAGAACGTATTGGAAATATTAAGTATTTGTTTGATCTGTACTACTTTGCTTCTAAATGCCGACAACATGTTTTAAACCCATTCTGTTGTTTTTGTTTCTTGGGTTTTTTTTTTTTTGGTACTGGGAATCAAACTCAGGACCTTGTGCTTGCCAGGCAGGTGCTTATACCACCGAGCTATCTCCCTAACCTTCTGTTTTTAACAAGTCATATTGCCTAGAAGAAACAGCTGAGGTTGCAAATATGTAAGATAGGACTGTTTTCCTTCCTTTCTTCCTTCCTTCCTTTTCTCTAAAGTTCTTCTAAGCAGATTCACATTTGTTTCATTTCAAGGAAGTAGAGTTTTATTTAGAACCCCAATAAGCGTAAGGTAAAGAGAAATACTATTAGGAGTTTCACCTTGCTAGAGCAAGACTGCTAGTTAATAGGCTGGCTGTAAAGTAAGAACAAGATCTTATTATATTGGTTATCTCTACCTCAAGATTCATGAAAAGTTTTACCTGCTCAGAAATAAGAGCCTGTAGTCTTTGAACTTCCAATTTTAATGCTTTGTTTTGGTCATTTACAATCTGAAAGGACAAAAAAATAATAATAATAATAATTTACTATGAATTTTTAAAAGAAAAATGGTAACAAAATATGGGTAAATCAAACCCATATTATTATTTTAACCGTTAACAGGTGAATTACATACTGACATTAGAATTCATATTTCTTTTTTCTTTTTTTGTGGAACTGGGGATAGAACTCAGGCCCTTGTGCTTGCCAGGCAAGTGCTTATTCTACTGAGCTATCTTCCCAACCCTAGGAATTCACATTTCTTTTGGGGCAGATGTACCTTGCCAATCAAATACTCAAACTGCGTTGGCCATGACCAAAGACTTGCACTAAGGCAATAGCAGAGACAGACAACAACAGTCACAAATATAAACACCAGCAGAAAATTGTCAAGGAACAGTTGGGGCAAAGTGAATCTGAAAAGTTTATTAAAAGACCAGATAAATCAAAATCTAGAAAGAAAGTCTATGACAAAATTCACTATTTGTTTAAGTGTCCAAATAAACTATAGAATCACTGCTTCAAAACAGTGTTTTCCTCATTTACTACAACTGAAAATCCTAAACTCATTTTGAGAAAGCTGAGTGTATAAACTTACCACATACCTTAAACTCCTCCATTTTGTTTGAAATTTCACACTGTAACTTATCTTCAAGCAATCTTATTTTATCATCCTTAACATGAATGCTATGAGAGAAAAGCATCAATTAAAAATATTTCTTATATTCAAATAGTTTAAACCACATGCTCATCCACCAATTTTAACTAGCAATATTTTCTGCAGAATTATACTTAAACATAATTTATGAATATTTCTACTTATAGCAGTATTTAAATCACCTTTTTTGTATCTTCTCCAGTTCATGTGCTGCAACAGCCTGTTTGGAATAAAATGAAAATTTATCTTTTCAGGAAGCACTCCAATCTTTCATTTATGTTTTCTGTTTGTTTATTTGTTTAATGCATTTAGTACATACAGGGTCTACAGGTTCTCACAACACAGATCATACTGTTAGTGATTTTCCTGTTTTAAGCCTCCAAGCACTGGGATTACAGGCATGTGCCACCATGCCCAGTCTCAGTTGCCTCTTAGTGTGTCTAGGAGTGGGGCCAGCACCCCAGGTTGGTATCAAACCAGTCAGTCCGGCCAGCCCTCATTTACTTTTATACTTCTTTATACTTGGAGAAAGGTATAGCAATATCATGTAAATCTGTCATGTTCACAGGTCAATTTTTACGCTAATAATGGCAAAAGACATTATAATTGTTTTAACTGACTTCTTTGACATCTCAGAAATAATCCATCAGATCAAACATAACTTCAAGATAAAATAGTCATAACAGATGCTCTAAAGTGGTTTTTAACACATCACACAGCCAACCACAAACTATATTTATTATTTACATGAATAAAACTGGGACTCAAAATATGAATAAAAATGAAATAGACAAATTAAAATTCTTAAATAAACACAAAAAAGTAATAAAGATCTACCTGCTCGTTTGCCAGAGCCTGTAATTTCTGCACTTCAGCTTTTAATAAGAAATTCATATTCTGTATATCCTAGACCAATGAAACAGAATTCTATATTAGAATACTTAAGATAACTGACCTTAAAGAATATGAGGCATGTCCCTTACTGAGTTAAGCAAAGGCCTCAAATAACAAATTCCCTTAATCAGTAAGAGAAACTGTCAATTCCTGATATTTAGCATATTTATCAAATTGTTGTGAATAGCATCTGAGAAAAGCCTTTTGACTTTTTCCTCTTAGAGAGCTAAAGAGGATTGTATAGTTCAGAAAAGAGAAAGGCATTTTTTAAATGAGTTCTAGAGTATTTTCCATTTTTCTTACAAATGCACACTGATTATCGAGATTATGATAATTCAATGTCAAGTCCTACAAAATATTTTTATAATAATTACTGACCTTAAGTTCCTCTTCTTTACTTGCTAAATGATCATGCTCACTTGCTAGTGAATCTTCAGTCTGTTTGATCTGTTTATCCTTTTCTGCAATCCTTTAAAAGCAAATAAATTTGTATATTCAATCAAAATTGATTAAGTCAAAATACAAATCAAAGGATTAAAATCCTTAAATAAAATAGGATCATCTTTAAGTGGTTTCTTATATAATCGTACCTTCCATTTCTATAGTCTCTTTTCAGTTTACCCATAACTGTCTTATAATTACTATAACTTATCTTCTTAATTTTAAAATTCAACCTCAGGTTAATTTGTTCAAGTTCAAAGTCTGCCAAAGTTAAAAACAAGATTTTAGGTGCTCTGAATTCAAGTAACCTGCATCTATGTAAAATTTTGTAAAATAAAATAATTAATTTTGTTTTGTATGTATTACCACATATCTAAAGAGTAGCTACAGCTGCATATTAGACACAAAAATTCATTTACTTCCAATACTTTCCAAACAGAACTACCTTTTTCACATACCTGCCAATACTCCAAGTGAAAAGCTTCACCCATTCGTTTTATTTATTTTGTGGTACCAAGGATCGAACTCGGGACCTTGTACTTGTCAGGCAGGTGCTAATGCCACTAAGCTATCTCCTTAGCCCTATGCCCATTCATTTTATGATGAAGACATTAAAACAAAAAATGTAATGGTTAGGGATCCAACACACAAGAAGGGGTTAAAAAAAAGTGAAAGTTTCTCCAAATCTAGTTTGGAGTATTTTTCCAAATAGGTAGGAGTATAAAGTCAATCCTTTATAGGTTTCTAAGAGGTATCAGTTAGTAGTAACTACTTTAACTGCAAAAGAAGTTTGGAAAGGTAGGCTTACACTTTATGTAATTCTTCTGCTAGAACTGAAGCCGATGTCTAAGAAAGAAAAACATTGTCAACAGCTGTACAATAACCACTGTAAGAGCTTTAGGAAAAATTAATATATATAGTTTTTAACCCATGATAACTGTTCAATATAGAGTAGCTATAATTCTGAAAGCATGTTCGATCATGTATCATGAGACATAGAATAGAACAATCTGATAGGAAAGAAAACTGCAAAAATAACAAGGAATAAACAGATAATAGCCTCAATGGCCAAGTTTCACTGCTATACTTCTCTTATTTAGCATCAACTTTCAACAGAATCCACTTTATGATTAACATAGGTAATCTGGTAATATTCATGTTCATCTTTACTTTTTAAGTACTCACACATTCTCTAAATATTTAATTTCTGATAAATTTTCATGAGCTACCCCTCAGCTGGTAACTAAAGATTTCAAACTAATTTGAGTTGACATTCACAGAAACACACAAACCTGGAGCCTCCTTCCTTATATTAAGTAGTTCTTCATTAATTATAACTTGATTTCTAGAAAAAAAGCAACTAGAAACAATTACATTTACACCCTGTTATGGTTTGTGTACAGGTGTTCCCCCAAAGCCTCAAGCAGTCTTGGGGCAGCTTCTGGAGTCTGTGATTGATTACTGTGGGTATGGATGCTGCACCTGCCCTGGGGCAGGTAATCTGCATTACTATAAGGAGGGAAGAGAAACTAGCTGCTTGAGCTGCTGCTACTTCTCCTTTTGCTCTTGCTCTTCCCTGCTGTCATGAAAAGTTGCTCTCTGCCCTGTGCCACTCTGCCTTGGAGCCAGCAGAGTACAGACTGAAATCTCCAGTAACTTTGAGCTAAATAAACCTTTCCTTCTTTCAATTTGAGTGTCAAGTATTTGTCCCATCAATGAGAGAAGAGTAACTAAAACACATGCTTTGGGAATTTAGACTTGTGTGAACCTTAAAAACAGGCTTCTAATGTTAAAACCATTTTTTACACAGAAAAGTCAAGACAATACTTTTTGCCACAAAGAATTGTACAGCTGAGTTGAAATTTATAGTATATATATTTGAGAAATGTACTTGGAAGCTTTTACTTTTTCCTTCATGTTGTAGCATTTATATTTTAAGGCCTATTTACCAATCATGACAGAATAAAGTTGTCAAAATTAACAGATCATACACCACCATTTAAGAAACTTCCAAACACCACTAACTGTGTCAAAGTATAAGTTCTAAAGTTGATTCTTATTCTGAGAGCTATGATTAACACACTGCTACTACCTGTGGATATATGAAGTTTTCCATGATTAGTTAGTAGTGTGCAAATACCTTCAATACATAAACCACCATCAGACACACTGTTTTCCCAATTTCTGCTGTTCTGAGACAACACTGGGTATATTTTCCTGAGAACAGCTTTCTAACCTCCTCCTTTCCACTTAGTTGGATTTGCCTATCATTAGTTTTCCCACAGCACTACATATAATCCTAAGCATTCAGCATTCAGGATCATTACTTATTAATATATTAACTAGTTTTCTAACTATTAATCCAGTGCTCAGCACTCAACAGGCACTCAGATGACTACGTGGTTTGCAAGTTATTGTTATTACTACTTTTTGAGACAGGCTCTTACTATACAGTTTAGGCTGGCCTTGAACTCATTAGGTAGCTGAGGGTGACTTAAACTTGCAGTATTCTTCCTGCCTCAGCCTCTCAAGTGCTAGGATTATAGGTGTGCTCCACTATGTCTCGTTTCACAAGCTACTATTAATAACAAATAAGAAAAATACACTATTACCTGGGCTGCCATTTGAGAATGAAACTGCTGAATTTGCACTTTCAAGGCTTCATTCTGCTCCAAAATATCCTTTGATAAAGACCAAACAAAAAGAAAGGAAGAAAGTGTGGTATGAAGAAAGGTCCCAACATGTGTAAATACATGACTCAGGTTCTGCGTATCTTTAAAAAGGCACTCTTAAGATTCCAAAAGGCATTATTTGAAACAATGATTAGGCATTCTATTCTATGTTAACTTACAAGGTACAAATTAAGGAAATGTCTTATTGTTTCTAAACTATAAGGAGCCTGGGACATGATTTATTATGTATCATACATGCTCAAAGATGAAGCAATAGGTATTCACTACCATTCCAGAATTAGGATACGGTATATTCTGGTTTCTCTTTTTCGGCACACACATCTGATTCTCTAATGTTTCAAAAGAAGGAAAAAAAGATACCTGAACTTGCATTTGTAGAGACTCTTCTTTGTTCACCCTTTTTTGCTCTGATTCCATTAACTGCATTAATCTTTGCTCCAACTGTTGTTTTGATACCAAGGTATCTGTAAGTTTACTATGGAGACTCTGTACTTCATTTTCTTTGGCCACAAATTTACTCTGTAAATCTGTAACAGAATACTGTATTTTATAAAGGTCTCTTTCTTTGCCTTATTCATCTTTATCACAAGCATTATCTCCTCTAGAAGGTGTCCTTGAATCTCTCCCACTTTCTCCACTCCACATGCCCACAGCAGACTATCTTTATCTAGCACTAGCCACGTCATACTCATTCCCCTATGTTCTAGAGTGAGCATTTTGAAATCAGAGATTGCCTTTTGTCTGTATCTATCTAGTTCTGTATCCAAGGCTTGGCAGTGGTAAATCTGTATACTAACTGAGTAGTACACAGATTTTAAAAACTGTTACATCATTTCCTTAAAGCAGTAATAGTGAAACTATGGCACGCTGGCTGTTTTCCTCTTAGGATGAAAGATATTAATGTATAAATTGTTTTTTCCTAAACTAAAACATCAGCATCCAGTTTAATTGCAGAGTTGGCACTTTGTGATAGATAAGTGGGTGCTAGGTTGCACTTTGGGTGCTCATCTCTAAAAGGCTCGTCATCATTGCTAAAGATATGCATTAATAAAAATAAATAGCAATATAACATTAACAATTTGAGAAATTAGGTTTATGATCTTTCGCTACACTTAGTAATTTTTACGTAATTATAAAACTCTCCTAATAAAAATTTGGTGTTTCAAGCTGGCAGGAACATAACACACTCAAAACAGAGCTGCCAGGCAACAAGGCATACTATATTTCACTGAAAATGAGACTGAGTCTTATATTAATTTTTGCTGAAAGAGTAAGGCTTCTTTTCAAAAGGTGTCTTATTTTTTCCTGCACAACAATTTATATTCATGTACAAAAACCTCCATTTATTAAAATGTCATGTCATCTTCTTTTGGAACACAGTCATCATAGTCCTCCAAACCTGAATTCCAGCCTGAATTTTTTCTTTTTTTTTTTTGGCGGAACCGGGGATTGAACTCAGGCCCTTATGCCTGCCAGGGAAGAGCTTATTCCACCGAGCCATCTCCCCAGCCCTCTTGGCCTGAATTTTTTGAGACTACATTTCCTGCAAAACACTGACCCTAATCTCTCATGTCCAGCAATGGAGCTCTCCTTAAGAGTACTTCTTACCCAGGTAGCCTGCTTAGAATACAATGGAAACAAATCTGTCAGAGATTGCATTCCATGCATTCTTCACCCATGTCACAACTTCTTGTAGGCTGGGCTTCACAAAGTTTCCATTAAATCAAATGTTAATTGAAGATTTAGGAGATAGGAGTGGCAACAAAATGTTAACAGTTAAGAATGATGGTCCACAGAAAAGTGACCAAAGAATTACGGGCACCAAAATTCAGAAAACATTTTTTTTTAATTTCTCATGGGCAGATTAATTATCTCCCTTATAACTCAGAACATACTGAATTATGAAGATTCATAGTAGACACAACAATGTCCATTCATTATGAAGTGTGCAAATTATCTGTGTGCTGTATCTGTACTCTTATTGACCATCCAGCAGTAAGTCTCAAATTCATCTGTTTACACAGACGCTTACTGCTTGTCCAAAGACACTTGCTTATTTATAAATTGTAATGTTATTTTTTAAAGCATTAACATCAATAATTTCATTTATATTTATTATTATTGTTATTTTAAAATCCTCTATGTGTTACAATGGACATTCTAAATGCGTCTGTCTGGGTGATGATGTCAACTAGGGCTTATATTACAAGCACCCTAAACAAACAAACAAACATCACAGTAGGGTTTATCTTGTAGATAAGTCTTATTTTAGAAGAAATACAGTACAAACTATGGATCTACTGTGAATGGATTAAATCAAAATAGATCACATACTTAGATATAAAACAAACTTGAAATTGCAGGCAGATAAAAGAAAACACTTTTAAGACACAGGTATAGGTGATAATTTCTTGAACAGAACTCCAATAGCACAAGTAATTACACTAAGAATTAACAGATGAGACTACTGTGCATTAAGTTTTTTTTGTTGTTATTTTGTTTTGTATCTTGGGGAAGGGTCTACAAGGTGTTCAGGGTCTCACTACTACATCAGACTTGATTCTCTTATTTACAGCCTCCCAAGTGCTGGGATTACAGGCACACACCATCACACCCCTCTCATTTACCTTCTCAGCACGCCCTGGAGGCAGGACCAGCACAGCAGGCCTGGGATGGAATCCCTAGCCGTAGGCCAGCTTGTAGGGACTTCAATCTGCTGAGTTATTTGTCAGGCCCTTAAGTGTATTAAGTTTTAAAAAACTTCACAACAAAAGAAACAGAGTGAAGAGAACCTTCAAATTGGCAAAACAATTTTGACAGTTACTCTTTTGACAGAAGACTAAAGCTAACATATAAAGAACACAAAAATACTAGACTCCTCACACCCGGGCAAATAACTCAATTAGAAAACAGTCAAATGAAATGAACAGAAAATTATCAAAAGCAGCAGCAAAGTGGTTGACAAGTACATGGAAATATGTTGAATATCCTTAGTCATTAGAGAAATATAAATCCAATAAGAGTAACTATTATCAAAAAATAACAAAGGATGGTAACACATAAGGAGTATATGTGTCAAAAGGAATTTTTCTGCATTGTTGATGTTAATGTAAACTAGTCAAACATGGAAAACAATATGGAGATTCCTAAGAGAACTAAAATAGAAATTCCATTTGATCTAACTATACCTCCCTTGGGCAGTTCCCTGAAATAGTTAAAGACACTGTAGTCACAGGCACATGTATGCTTATAGCAGTACCATTCACAGCTGCTGAGTTATCAAAGCAGCTTAGATGCTCAACCACAAATGGCTAAAGAAAACATACTATACTCACAAAATGAAATATTATTCAGCCATAAATGAAAAATACAAGTCTTATGTAGGAAAATCAATAGAACTCAAGACAATAATGTTACATTAAATAAATTAGGTGCAGAAGATTCATTACTGTAAGATTTCTCTTATTAAAAAACAAAAAATATTTAAAAAAAAGAGTAAAAACAAGACATGGTAGAAAAGAGGGAGACTTCTTGGAGATAGAGAAGAGAAAAAAGAGGAAAGCGCTGCACCAAGCATAAGAAAGTGATGGAATGGGTATAGAAAATGAACAAAGTAACACACACACACACACACACACACACACACACACTTCTAAAAACTAATGTGATTATTATATGTTGCAAACATATACCTAATTTTTTAAAAAATGTATTTGGCATAGGGTCTCACTACACAACTCAGACTCCTAGTGATCCTCCTGTTTTCAGCCTCCCTAGTGCTGGGATTACGGGCATGTACCATCACACCCTGACTGGGTTGCCAGTTCAGTGCACCCAGGGATGCGGCTGGCACAGCATGCAGGACTGTCGGTTGCTGTGCTTGCCTAAGGAGGTGATTGTTTACTGAGCTGCCTCACTGGTCCTATTAAACTTTTAAAATTCTGTGGAGGAAATTATTTTCAACTTAGAGTTGATATCTAATCAAACCATCAATCAAATGTGAAAGTAGAATAAAGGCATTCTGCAACATAAGGCCTCCAGGAGTGCACTGAGTCACTGTCTTTTGCAGCTTCTAAAAAGCATGCATCATGAAGGGACAAAGGAAAGCAAGAAAGATGGCAATGACTCAGGATCCAAAAGGAAAGGAAGACAGAAACAACAAACTACAACAGCAAAAATAAACACCAAAGCAAGTGTCAACAGACAGCTAGGGAACTTAACAATGCTGTCTTGGTTCATGAACTTAATTCTCCCCACATTTTGGTCACAAACAGAATTAGATGAAAACAGAATTTCCCTTAAAAATCAACATTGAGCCTAACCACTGAATTTGATTAGATATTCATTCAATTCAGTCTGCAACCAGAATTGTAAGAAGAATTAAGTTTGTAAACCAAGGTATCACTTTCCTGCTATGGCAGGAAAACGGAAGATTTCAGAAGGAAGCACCACCAAGAAAAGCTGCTAGACTCTGTCTATATCTTATACGTTGAGAGGCAGCAGCTACGGGGAATGAGCTCAAGAAAGTTTAATGACAACAAAATCTTAAGCAATAATACAAAAGATCAAGCAGGTGAAAAAATTAGAAGATACTAGTTCCAGAATAAAAATATTCAAGAAAGGAACAATAGTTTTAACATGTATCTTGGTTTAGCATTCCAGTATACAGTGATAATGATAAACACAATGAATACTGACATAAACAGAAAGTATATATAGCCATATCAAGTCAATAAGAGACAGGTGAGCATAATGATATGGGGAACAAAGCTCTCCCTTTATAGGAAGTCAGATATCAAGAAAGCAATTTAAGTACTAATGCTATTTGTTTAGAAATACAAAGTACAACCAGAATGAATGATGATACATTCCTGTAATCTCAGCTACCTAAGAAGCTAAGGCAGGAGGACTGAAAGTTTAAAGGCCAGCCTGGACAACTTGGCAAGACTTTGTCATGAGATTTGGCTCAATGGTAGAACACTTGCCCTGGGTTTAGTCTTGAGCAACAAAAAAACAAAGAAAAGAAAGATTTGTAGTTTAGTCAGCACTACCTGGGTTTAATGCCCAGTACCACAAATAAATGAGGGAGGGAGGGAGGGAGGGAGGGAGGGAGGGAGGGAGGAAGGAAGGAAGGAAGGAAGGAAGGAAGGAAGGAAGGAAGGAAGGAAGGAAGGAAGGAAGGAAGGAAAGAAGGAAAGAAGGAAAGAAGGAAAGAAGGAAAGAAGGAAGGAAAGAAGGAACACACATATGCATACCAAACACAGAAAGTTAAAGATAAATTTCCGACATGAATGCTTCTGACAAAAGTGAAGTTTCACTGTCTGGAGCAGTGATGAATCTTTTAGAGACTGAAGGCCCAAATTGCAACCCAAAGCCCATTTATTTATCACAAAGTATCAATACTGCATTAAAGCTCAAAACTGAGGTTTTGAGGTTCTACATTAACTTCTTTGTCTTAAAGGTAAGTAACAGGTGTGCTTTAGGTTCACCACAATTGGCATAGAGTTATACAATTTACATACAATATATATCAGTAAGGGTAAAGTTTTACTGCCCATAGTTACATACTTTTTCCACAGTATATATTTGTAGGAATGAAGTTTTATGTCTATAGTTATATAATTTATATGTTATAATCTCTTTAGCAACGTTTCTGTGTTTCACAGATGAAATACAAAATATTACTTAAAAATAAACTACCTTAATGTGAATAAAAACTTTATATACAAAAGAAACAGATCTTAAATTATCTTATGTACATTTCTATATTGAAGAAGAGGAAGGGCACAGGGGAGGGAAAATCAGAAGAAACAGAAGGCCTCAGAAGCCAAACTTCTTTCATTCTACTGTTGGGAACTATACTCTTTCTAGCTGGGTCCCTCCTCTGTGGGTGAAATGGAGTGGTGTAGACACAGAAAAGACTCATAATACAAGTGCCAGCATCACTCATATGGGTCTATCAAATTATGAATAGTAAAAGTTAGCATTTATTAAATACACAGTTTCATGGAAACTACTTGGAACAGTAATATTCTCATTATTTTTCTCTTTACACCTAGGAAGTCTTATCTTAATAAAAAAATACAATTATAAGTTAATCAGGGAAACAAAAGGGAAAAACTAGAAGGAGGAAAAACTCAAGGCTACATTCACATTACTTTTTATGTACCATAACTTTGCCTACAATTTATTGCTTCAGAAAAACTTCAGGAGAAATTTAAAATATAAAGAACAAAATAAAAGATACAAAATAGGAAGATCGATCTTCTTCAAATGAGAACAGGATTGAGAGATGAGAGGCGAGAATGGCTAAGGGGGACGAGAAAGAAAAGAGAACTAAAATGTGTATATGTATGTGTACCAACTCCCCACAGGAATATACTCAAGCACTTTAAGTATGTATTAATAAAAAGTAATGGAAGAAAAGCTTGTAAGCTTCTTGTTTTAAAATCCTAAAAAGGTCAAAGAAATACAGATAATCTGAAAGAGCAAAAGTTATTTTTATCGAGCTGTAACTAAAATGCCATGTCACACTTTCCTCACAGATGGGAGAAAGGAAAAATTCTACCTCAGATTACAGACAGCTCACCTGAGTGCCTCTTCCCCTTACCTTGCTGTGCTGCATCATGTTCTGCTGCTCTTTTCCGGACATAGGTTTGAACTTCTTCCCACCTTCTCTCAGCTTCTTGGAGTTGAACCTTGATATTTAAAAAAGGAGCAAGCAAAAATTAGCACAAATAAAAAGATTTCTACTTTAAAGAAAAAGCATCTTATTTTGTTTTTGTCTTTTTGAGACAGAGTCTCACTATGCAGTTCAGGCTGGCCTTAAGCTCACTTTGTAGCTCAGGCTGGTCTCGAACTCACAACAATCCTCCTGCCTCAGCCTCCCGAGTGCTGGGATTATAGGCATGCGCCACCATGCCCGGCTGAAAAAGCATCTTTTACCTGTAATGTTGTATCTTAAAATTGCAACTAGTCTCAGACAATTTTAAGCAGACAGACAGATAAACATAGTCTGGCTGCCATTTATTTATGAGTTACATCCATCCTGGTCCTCCAATACAAGAGATATTCACAAACAGAATATTAGTATTGTCAGATCAATACTGTCATTACTACATATATATTTAATCCACTTAGCTATGCCTGTTTTCCATTGACCTTTTTTTTTTAAATGTAGTTGGTTGTTACAGGGTCTAACTATGCAGTTTGGACTCATAGTGATCCTCCTGTTTTCAGCCTCCCTAGAGCTGGGATTACAGGTGTGCACCACCACACCTAGACTCTGGCCAGCTCAGCCTGCCCAGGCGGGGGGCGGCATGGCATGTGGTGCCAGGGATTGAACTATGGTCCCTGGGCTTGCCTAAGCAGGTGCTTTAGTCCATTGAGCTATCTTGCTAGCCTCCCAATAGTCTTTCTTCAGCTGTAACTATCCAAAATACAGGATGGGATCTTCATTGCTAAATCTTAGTGACTTATTTTGAGCTATAAATATATTCATTGTATAAAACTCCAATTATGACTATAGTCTTTAAAGTTATCTATCTGTATCTGTGGAGGACAGATTTCTGTATCTACAAAGCAAGCAGTATATCCACATGCAAAATCAAATTTAAATAATAAATTATATCATATCATGCAGGATCTAAGAAAACTTCAAGGTAAGTCTCAAAATCTTTACATCCCCTTATTATTTCCTAGTCCCAGGCCTTTGATCACTTCACATTTATGGTCTCAAGGTCTCACCATGTCTGTGATCTAGATGGGAATCTATTTGGTATAGTGAGGTTTCATTTCAGTTTCATTAATCTGTACCTTCAACAAATCCCCTCCTCAATAAAGGGAGTGTCTCAGTAACTTTTTCCTTACTGACAATATCCAACAAGCACAATTTGGAAAGGTTGATTTTATCTAACATTACAGACCACGGTTGGCTAGCTCCAATGAGGAAACAGCATGGGAGAAAGGCATGGTGGAAGAAAAACTGCTCACCTCATGGTGAACAGGAAGCAGAAAGTGAAAGGAAGAGCTACATCCTTCCAGGTAATGCCCCCAAGGAACTGCCTCTTTCCAACTAGAGTTCATTTCCTAACAGAAAGTCAGCTATCCAGCCTTCCAAAAGTCTTGCCTATGAGGATATGAGGCTCTTGAGTGACATCAAAATGAGAATCATAACAGGGAGGAATAGTTGATTCTCCTTGTTATTAGCATATAAGCTGTATGAGTGCATCCAGGGCACAAGCAAAGTGAGAGAAAATAATCTGCTCCCCCTTTGGTCATCCTGAGCCATTCTAGGCATCTCTTTTGAGTAAGAGCATCTGCCATTGTGGTGTCTGAAGACAAAGTATTTGATTTTTGCATACCAAGAATTCAATGCAAGCTACTGGACTGGGCCAATACTTTACTCTTATGCTCAAGCAAGGGAAAACCCTTTTCCAGTGCTGAAAGAAAACAGGCGTCATTGGACTGAGAAATTCATTCAAGTTAAGGATGATAAAATGATACACAAGGTAATTTTAACTATGTGATTTTTGTTTGGCACATGTAGGCCCTAACCCACATACATAACATTTTCAAAATTCTACTACTTATTTACACATGTCAGTCAAGTAATTTCAGTTTTCATACTTTCAGTCTTAAATCTTATATTCAATTATTTCATTAGGTCACACATTGCTGCAGAGTTATGGTTCTTTAATTTTATTTCTAATATTTTATTTACTTATTTATTTGGTACAGGGTCTTGTTACACAGCTCAGACTCACAGTGATCCTCCTATCTCAGCCTCCCCAGCACTGGGATTAATGGGGTGAGCCACCATGCCCAGTTTTGGTGGCTGGCTCAGCACAGGGCTGACACAGCATGCAGTAAGTACTTAGGATTAAACTCAAGTCCTTGAAAGCTTAGACTATCAAGCTATCTCACCAGCCCCAGAGCCTCAAACTATACTTCTTAAATCTATATATCATACTTAGGCTACAAATTAAGTATCTGTATTATTCATGAAATGATAAATAGAAGTATTACCTTCAACTGAGTAACTGCTTGCTCAGCATTCTTCTTTTGGACTTCCTCTTGTTGTAGCTTCCCGGTTTTTTCAGTCAGTTCATTCACCAACCTAGCATAATCCTGGCGAAGTTTGTTTAGTTCTGCAGACTGCCTGAAAAACAGTAACTGGATTAGGAATCTTCCATTACTACAAACACATATAAAACAACACATTTTATTAATTTTGCTGAGCTAATAATTTCATTTACAAAGAAATGAAAAAGAATACAATATTTGGTTATGTGTAATTCCCAAACAATTCCAATGACAATTATACAAATTCTAGAACTGCCAAGAAATATCAAGAAAAATAGATAAACTTATGAGGCATCGGTGTCACCCTCAAACTGATCTTCTGGAAAGCTATTAAAATCAACCACTCAGAATTCTTTATTTTGTGCAAGGACAGTACTACTCTCTCTAGAGTACTGGGTCTCACAGAATGGCCCCAAAACCAACTGTACCCTGTTAAGAGGAACATGTTTTCATATGCATATTCCTGAGCTCCACCTTAGGTAAGTGGATCAGAAAAACTTTTAGGAATACAACTTAATACTTTTTAAGTTAGCATGCCAGGTGTTATACTGAAGAATAAAGTTGCAAACTACTTCAGTAGGAATATATGGTTTAAAACTTGCAAATTAAACCTCATAAGGGGCCGCAAAGATGGCTCAGTAGAATAAGTGCTTGCCTAGCAAGCACAAGGGCCTCAGTTCAATCCCCGGTTCCACAAAAAAAAAAAAAAAAAAAAAAAAAAAAAAATTATGTATAGAATTGTTTATAACAAATACTCTTCACATAACAAGAGAATTTCTGAAAAGTAACTCAATTTGAGAAGCACATATAAGAAAAGTCTATGTGTTCACCAAGTCTCCCTATCAGGAATTCACTGACCATCTTGTGAAAACCCACACTAGAGTCTCTGTCCAGAGGACTAAAGCTCTAGCAGTAGCTACAACATAAAGAGTTTTTACACAAGAAAAATAAAATGAAGCCGGGCATGGTGGTGCATGCCTGTAATCAATCCCAGCACTCGGGAGGCTGAGGCAGGAGGATTGTTGTGAGTTCGAGACCAGCCTGAGCTACAAAGTGAGCTTAAAGCCAGCCTGAACCGCATAGCGAGACCCTGTCTCAAAAAGACAAAATAAAATAAAATAAAATGAATTAAGTCTAAAAAAAAAGTCTAACCCATTTTTATAAGTACCATTTTAATGATTTAACAAAATATTCTGCCACTAAATTAAGATGGAAGTATTTGGAAACATACTTGCTTTCCAGCTGATTTGTAGTGTTGCTGACAGCATCTCTAAGTATACCATTTTCCTGCTTCAAGTGTGCTATCTCTGCTTCCATCTGCTCACGAACTTGCTGAAACTAGTTCACACATACAAGATTTAGAAAAAGGTTGCCAAAGCTACTTTTACAAATTTTATTACAATAAGAATATAAAAAAGCATCAGTAGAATAAAATATGAATTGCTCTTCTCAAATATATATAAATATCTAAAGGAAGTTGTTTTTTGGATTTTAAGAATTGAACCCAGGACCTTGTACTTGCTACTGAGCTGTAACACCAGGTCATTTTTTTTATCTTGAGATATGTCTTGCCAAATGCCCAGGTTGACTCTGAATTTGTAGGCAGAATCCTTCTGCTTCACATTCCTGAGTACCTATGATTATAGTAGGCATGTGGCATCACATCTGGCCAAGAACTGTATTTTTGTTGTGGAATCAAAGGTAAACAGAAAGACTGGGCATAGTGGCACATGCCTATAATCCCAGCACTTAGGAGGCTGTAAACAGGAGAATCACTGCAAGTCTGATCTACGCAGTAAGACCCTGTAGACCCTGTCCTAACTACAAAAAAAAAAAGTAAACAGAAGCTGCAATAGCAGTTAAGAATACAAGTAACTATTAGCTACTATCATATTGAAGAGAGAAAATAAACAGAGTTCCAAAATTAAAGGTTGATTTTAAGAATCTCTACTCAAGACTCTCACAGAAAAGCCTATTATGATGCTAGAATACATCAGTTGTGTGTTAATTATATTCTTAAAGTCTTAGTAGCCTAAACTTTAAAACCTAGAAATATGCTCAATTATGTTACACATTGAGCCATAATAAAATCAATGACACAAAAATCTACTTTGCTAGAGGGGGGAAAGAAGAGTAAAAGAAAAGACGAAAAAAGAAGGAAAACATGGAAACAAAACTTTGTAAATGGACAGGGGAAGAGGAACTAAAAAAAGGATAGGAGAATGGCAGGAAAAGTTATCACGTATACATACAAACTCTCTTTGATGAATGTGAACATTATGTATAACTAAAATGAACCAATAAATCTAATCTTAAAAAATTTAATTGCTAAATTAGTATGACTTTGTCTACACCCATAAGCACCTTAAATGCACCTGATCTCATCTAAAGAGTATAACACATTTAGTTATTCTTGTGGTAAATACATGTAACATAATATGTACAATGTTAAAACTTACAAATGTAAAGTTTAGTCACATTAAATATATCCATATTATTGTACAACAATCAGTATTGTTCGTCTCTGTAATTCTTATGAAGTAACTAGCCAGGCATGGTGGCACATGCCTGAGAGGGTATGTGCCACATTCAAGAGGGTAAGGCAGGAGAACTGCCATGAATTCAAGCCCAGTCTGGTTTGCATATGGTAGTGAGTTCATAGCAGGCATGAACTAATAGGGAAACTTTTATGTAGGGTTGTAGGGTAGCAAATAACAAACAGAAGAAGAGATGGAGGAGAAGGAATAGCAGGAGGAAGAAGAAGAGGAGAAGGAGGAAGAGGAGGAAGAGGGGCTGAGGAGGAAAAAAACAAGAAAAAAGGAAAGAAATCTACATCCATTAACTAATAACTTCCTTTGTCCCTCTTCCTAGAACCTGCCACTATAACTTTTTTCTGATATCTACTTTTTTAATTTCAAAATTATACAATCAGAAAGGAAAGAACATTGAATCATACAGTCATATAAAAATATCTTATGTTAATACACAGTTATTCTTTAATAAGGAATTAATAGATATTGGTAATCTTAATTTAGTTGAGACAAAATTTTTATTTTTCAGAAAATTTACATGGAATCTATATTCTCACTTCTAAAAGTAATCAAATAATTAAATCATGTAAATATCTTTCACCTTCAAGAAAAGATGTTGCTGTAAGTATTATTTTAAAATGAATAGTAAGCAGCAATTATTTTTATTTTTTATTTTTTGTCTTTTTGAGACAGGGTCTCACTATGCAGTTCAGGCTGGCCTCGAGCTCACTTTGTAGCTCAGGCTGGTCTCGAACTCACATCAATCCTCCTGCCTCAGCCTCCCAGTGCTGGGATTACAGGCATGCGCCACCACGCCCGGCCGTAAGCAGCAATTATTGAGGGTAGGAATATCAATTCAATAACCTGACTTACAGGAAAGAGAGCATCCACATGCCTGTAGAATAGGAAGATAGAGGAGTGTGATGAGTAAAAGGATGAAGCATCAAACAGCAACAATGTGGCAAGAGAGTCACCTGCTTCTTCGTTATCAGTGACATCTCAATGGAAAATAATGGAACTTGCATAGCAGTAAAAAGTAAAAATTTAGCAGACTATTGATAATGATCAAAGCATTATTTTACAAAAAAATAATTAGACATCATTTACTAGCTAGAATGAAAAAGAGTAACCTATCAATAAGGGGCTATAATTATATGCAATAAACTTAAGATATTAATGAAATGATAGATATCTAAGAAATGAACACAAGAGTAACTGCACATCAACTATCTTTAAGAGTAAGACCTATCTTTAAGAGTAAGACTAAAAAAAAAAGTAAACCAATTTGAAGACTAGGCAAAGAGAGAAATCAAAGGATTCAAGCATGAAGAAAATAATGCCTCATACTAGAAAATAATATGTGATGAAGACAGGAATTTTATTTTAGGCACAGGTTATATCTGAGGTGATAAGAGACTTTCAAACCTGAAGCAACTACTAGCACATGAAAATAACAATTTCAAAGTTAATGGCCCAGAATTCAATCAAGAGGATTAGTATAAGCCTGGATGAGGAAACAGATCCAAGCCACATTCTTCATTTTCTTATCAACCAAGTGTGATGGCACACAACTATAATCCCAGCAGTCTGGGAAGCTGAGGCAGGAGGATCCAAAGTATGAACCTAGCCTCACTTCAGTGACTTAGTGAGACCCTGTCTCAAGTTTTTTTTTTTTTTTTTTTAAGGTTGGGAATATAGATAGCTCAGAGCAAAGGCCCTAGGTTTAATTGCCAGCATCCCACTCCTCAAAAAAGTCTCTGGGCAGTGATATTGGGGTGGGGAGAAAAGACGATTCACCAGTTTCCAGATAAATAAAGAAAATGAATGCTGTATGAAAAACAAGGTAAGAAATGAACCACTTGAAACATTCAAGAAAAACAGGTGAAAGATTAAGAACAAATAAAACACCTGAAAGGGTCATTTAAGTAGAAACCATGCAAGTCATCATTCACTATCCCTTTTCCTCTCTGACACCACAAGTCTCATCTAACTCTTGTATATAGTCCAAATTATCTCTTCACTGTCAACATTTATTTCAGGCCTTGTCCTCTCCATCACTGGAATTCCTTCAAAAGCCTTCACCTTCCCAATTAAAACAGCAGGTGTGGGACTGGCAACATAGCCCAGCAGATGAAGCACCTGCTTAGGCAAGTGTAGGGACCAGGGTTCGATCCCAGTGTATTGCATGCCTTGCCAGCCCCACCCCTGGGCACAATGAGCTGGCCATAAGACCAGGTGTGGTGGTGCATACCTGTAATCACAGCACTGGGGAGGGTGAGCTGTGTAGTGAGACCCTGTACCAAATGCATAAAAAAGGGAAAAAAAAACCACCAGGTATGTGTCACTTTAGGCTTGTCTAAACTTCACTGGCTTCCCAGTCTTCATCTAAGACAGTGAGTGCTTCTACTTCTATAGACCATCCTCCTTTATTCCAATTCTGATTCCCACTTACCCCAACTCTTCCCACACTGCTCATAACTGTAGAAAGACCTGAAAAATATGGTTTCTTTCTGTTTTTTAATGTATCTGGCACAGGATTTCACTATGCAGCTTGACTCCTAGTGGTCCTCCTCTTTTCAGCTTCTCCAGCACTGGGATTATAGTCAGGCATCACTATGCCTGGTCTCAGTGGCTGGCATGGCATGTGGTGCTAGGGATCAAACCCCAGTCCCTGTACTTGCCTAGAGAATACTGCTTCAAAAGTACAATCCCAAGCCAGGAGTGGCAGCTCATGCCTATAGCCCTAGCACTTGGGAGGCTGAGGCAGGAGGACTATTGTGAATTAGAGTCCAACCTGGGCTACAAAATGTGCTTGAGGCCAGCCTGAACTACACAGCGGGACCCTATCTCAAAAAAATGTGTAGCTCATTCCCAGACCCAATGAGCTCTAAAAACTTATGACAAGTTACTCTTCTATCTAGGTTTCATTTCTTCATCTTAATTGCTGATGTAGAAGACTAACAATCTGTGTGTCACACCTAAGGAGTGCTCCCTGTCAGTCCTTCAATCCTTCTCTGGCACAATTCCCATGTCCAGTGACCTCAACACAATGACGTGCTTATTCATCTACTTGAAGCCTCCCTACTTCATCCCCATGCAGAAAATGTGTTTACCTAAGCCAAGGAATGAGTTTAATCACAAATATGCCTATGGACTAGCACAGAAACACATAAGCACTTAAATTTGTTAAATAAAGGAATGTAGATTTCATCTTATTTTCAAAGAAAGAAACTACCTTTATCTGCATCTGTTGAGTCTCTTGATAACTGACATGTATTTTGTTTTGAAATACATTATGTTCCTTTTCCAATGTTCCAATCCGATCTTTCATCCTTCCTATAATTACATTGCTTCTTTCTTTCTCTGTCATTATTTCCTGTAAGAATAAAGCAGAAAAGAAATCATGAAAAACTTGTTATAAAAAGGGTTATAAGCTTATAAACATAAGAAAATCCTTCTAACTAGTAAAATAATCATGAATCCTAAAAAAGTAAGTGCTTGCTCAGAGAACAGTTAAAGGATTTTTTAAGAAATCCTTTGTCAGGGCCAGGCAGATGGCTCAGTGGAATAAGCGCTTCCCTGGCAAGCGCAAGGACCTGAGTTCAATTCCCTGGTTCCGCAAAAAAAAAAAAAGAAATCCTTTGTCTCTTACTTGCTCTTCACATTAATTCTCTTGATAAACAACACAACTTTTTTTAGTTTTACTCCAAATGCACTTTCTGGTGAAGAGTTTAATACTGAGCCTAGAATACATCTAACATTCTAAATTGATTATAATAAAGAATATTTTTAAGTCAAAACTGTTAGCATTCCCAGACTCTAGCTTTCTTCTGAAAAGAAGTGTCCAGGAGGCTACTGGGGTGGTATCTGTCCTACAGGAAGAAATAAGGAAAGTAGGATGCAATAGGTTATGAAAGGCTGAGAAAAAGGCTTTATCAGCAAGGAAAATTACAGGTAAGGAAACAACTTTAATGTTATCTGCAGATAAGACAAACCCATGTGTCTGCTCTAAAAAACTATCTGACAAAATCTGAGGCTTTTATATAATCTATGATGGCTTGTAAGTTATTTTATATATTTTATTTATACTTGCAAGTTGTTTTATATACATGGTAAAACACAAAAAATAAATACAGCACACTGAATTATCAAAAAATAAGTTTACCTAGCTTTAGTTTTTAAACACTATCAAAACATGACAGCCACAAAAACAAATTACACTAAATTTATAACTGTATGGAAACATATTTATGAGAACTCTGACTAATCTTACCAGGTGTTCCTATTGACTTCTTAAAATTTACTTGTGATCACATAAAGAATCGCTATCAGACAACATCTTTTGTTTTTTATATCTCCTAATAGCTAGGTAGAGGAGGTAGAAACATATACTTTATTGCATTTATTCCTTAAAAGAAATAAGTACTTCAAGAAGGAGATCACATTTTTCTAGTTTCAATTTTGTTCTCTTGTTTTGTATGTTCACAGGCTTACTTTTCCTCTAAAGTCTCTGGAATTTTAAGAACTTCATTAAAAATTATAAATATTTACCATAGAAGCTCCAAATGCTTTTGTTTCTGCTTTTGTTGTTTTTTTAAGATAGCATCATACCAAGTTCCAAGATAACCTTGAACTTACTATGTACCCCAGGCTGGCTCAGAATTCAGCATCTTCTTGCTTTACCTCAAAAGTAATGGGATTATAGAACTATGCCATAACACTTAGCTAAAACAAGTTTATGCTTCTAAAAGAATCCTCCTGTTACCCTAAAAATAGGATACCTAATATGCATTATAACTCCTTTATGGTTGTAAGATGAGTGAGATGCCTCCCTCCAAAAATTCTAAGTACTGGTTTTGTTGGGTAAATTTACTATACAAGTAATGCATCTGGGGGCATACTGATGATTTTTAAACCTTTCAGGGACTCTAATTTGCAGCACATCCCATGAACATGATGGTAACTCACCTGGGTTAACTGCTTACACCGCTCTTTTGTAGCAGCAGCATCTTCCTTCACAACAGTAAGCAGCTTGTCCTTCTCCTGAAGCTGATGCAGAAGCGCAGTCAATTCTTCTTTATTTGACTACAATTGTAAAATTAATACAAACTTAGAAAAAGGTCACATGAGCTTATAAGAAAGAAGTATCTGTCATCAACTATTTTTGGTCCAGTGCACAGCTCTGTAAAGTCCAATGACTGCAAAAAACTGGTCAGTAAAGTCAGTCAGAAAAGTCAGTATAACATTATACAGTCTCAAATTTCCAACAGCATAAAAATCAATCAAGAAATATATTTTTACAAAGAGTTATAGAACTTCTAATTTTATTTTTATTTGTTTAGAACTTCTAGTTTTAAACCCAGAGTAAAAACAGCAATTTCTCTCTTCATTCTAGATCAAAAGAAATATGAAACCAAAAGGCAATTCACCACCACCAAAACAGTCCTCTTTAGCCTCAAGGTTATAATATCAGAAAAGACCACATAAGTAATGCAGAGTAAATACTGGCATTCAGTTATGCTGGCCAAATAGCTCAGTGGGTTAAAACACCTGCAAGCAGGTGGAGGGGGAGGGAGTTGGATCCCTGGGCCGGCTGAGATGGCAACTGAAACTGGGTGTGGTGGCACACACCTGTAATCCCAGCTCTTGGGAGGCTGTAAACAGGTGGATCACTACCAGTCCCATCTAGCAGCGAGACCCTGAACACCCTGTAGACCTTTCCCTAAAAATGCAAAAAAAAAAAAAAAAAAACCCCACCTAAAAGTTCTACAGGAGGATCATTACAAGTTTGAGCTGTGTAGTAAGACCCTGTAGCAAATATATCCATACATATATACATAAAAAACCAGGGTCTATACCATGTATTTTTAAAAGGAAAACAGTACAAAAGTCAAGTAAAGAAATACAAAAGGAAAAGGCTGTCAGAGACAGAGAAAAAATGCTAATAAAATTATCACCATTATTTAAAAAAATTAATCTAACCATTATTTCTGAAAAAAAATGAGCCAAGTTCTTAAAAAAGAGCTCAGAGAAAAGAAAAGACCACAAAATGAGTGAAACATAAAATGGTAAAATTCATGGAAAAAGCAAAAATTATCATCCCAGTAATAACCTAATCAGAAATGGACATGGTACCAAAAACAGTAAAGGTCATACAGGGAGTAAAATGGCAGCAGGAAACACAAAGTAGAAATAAAGTTTGCTTTGGTAAAATATTATTTTCTAAGAATGAAAATATGAAAGGTAAGGAATACAGAAAAAGAAAAATTAGTATACACTTAAACACAAACAACTTCATTTAATCCAAGAACATATAAAACTTTCTAGTAATAAACATTGACTTGAATCTAATGACTGTAAAATATGCTGTATCTAAGAAAAAACTAAGAAGGATCAATGTATGCCATATAATTATAAATTACTACTAAATTTTAAAGAAACTTCATGTTCTGATCTATAAACTACTGCAAACAGTAGAAAAATCCAATAAACAAACAAATACACTTGTTGAATGTCCAAAGAATGTTTTAGGGTAGTGGTGGCAAACCTAGGGCATGTGAAACAAGTTGTCCCAGGGGCTAACTATGGGATAACAGCATCCACAGGGAGCCATGTACCTGCTAGGAAAGGAGTAGTGGCCCCAAGCAAAGGCATCAAGAGCCACAATTCTTTAGTTGTGACTTGTGGAGTTTTTACATGGTTAGTGATAGTGCTGACAAGAAGGGAGCTGGGGAGTGGTTGGGCAGGCAGGCAGGCAGGCAGGCAGACAGAGATGAATGAGAAAAGGCTTTTAACCCATTATTAAACTACAGAATTAAGGCTAAATCAAGTATGGTAACTATACTCACAGATGTTATATATTACTAGTTTCTGACAAACAGAAATGCTATAATGAAACCAGAGTTAAGGAAGACAGAAGGTAGAGAAAAAGTTATCATATCCAGAGGTCCATCTTGTCATGTAGTATAAAGACAAAACTTAAAAGTTTAAAAAATCATGTAATTGAGGCCAAGTATAATTAATATCACTGGCAACCACACTAACAACATTTAATATACACTAAGAATGCTAAGCACCAAAGACACATTGTCTCATTTAATTCTCAAAGCCTGATCATTCCTTTTGTTTTTTAAATTTTTTCTTCAATTCAAGAGAAATATATATTTACCTGTGAAATGATTATATGCCTTAGACGGCACACCAAATGCCCAAAACTTTCTACATTTCCAATCCTTTTACTCTCTTACTTTACAACATACAAAAAAGCACTGTCACCACCATCTATGCAGTTACTAAAAGAAAACAGCCATCCTTGATCCTTTATTAGCCACTATGTTCAGCTGTTTAGCAAGTCTCATAACTTCTCTGTCATACAATACACTCCCCCTTACTCTGAAGTAGTCTGAATTAGGTATTAGGATCCATTTACATTAAGACCTTCAAATCTATTAAAACATCAATCTCTATGGCAGCAAAAGTAAAAAACTAGTATTTCTCAGCTACAAGATATCTGTAATAGCAAAGTCTCTGCAGTAGAGATCAGATGACCCAGGAAAAATCAAAAACAAGATTTTAACTAAAAACCCAAATGTCTGGGGACACAATGTGAACACTTTCTTTTTTCTTTTTTTGGTGTAACTAGGGACTGAACTCAGGCCCTTGCAAGCAGCGCTCATTCTACTTGAACCATCTCCTCAGCCCCGAAGTGAACAGTTTCAAAACATCTGTCCTATGCCTTCTTTGTAGGCCTACCTAAAATAGAAATCAAGGGCAGGGCCAGGCGTGGTGGCACATGTCAGTAATCCCAGAGTTCGAGACCAGCCTGAGCTACAAAGTGAGCTTAAGGCCAGCCTGAACTGCATAGTGAGACCCTGTCTCAAAAAGATGGAAGGAAAAAAAAGAAATCAAGGGCAATCTAATTTGCCATCCAGGTTTTGGAGTAGAGAGCTGTCTCTGATAATGAAATAATTATCTTTACTCTCATAAGCTACCAGCAACAACTCAGGCACAATAGTTAAGTGGTAGTGAATGTGGTGATTCCACCTGGAGGGTTTCCCGAGTGAGCTTTTCCCAGTACTCCCAAATAACTTAAAGACTCTTTACGAAGCTATTCACCAATTACAGAGTGAAACAAAGACAAACTCTTTAAGAATGTCAGTAAATGTCTTACAACAGAACTATCTGACTATATTCAAAATCAGAGTTACATTTCTTGCTTGTCCTGGAACTCCTTGCCACTCTAAGCCTTTGCTGGCAACACAGTGAGACAGTCTAACCAGCACTGTACTGTAAAATTTACTGTTGATAAAAGACATGGATGTACGAACAGACTTACACTGGTATAGTCAATGTTATGAGAAAAAAAAAGAAAAAAAGTCCACAGAGTTATGCATGAAAGTAACAGGGTAGAGAATTTATACTATAAATTTCAGATTAGGCTTCTATGAGAAAATGACAACCAAGGAAAGAGGAATTAGGCTTAGGGAAAAAAATGACTGCATAAGCAGGGAGACAGAAAAAAACAACTTTGGTAGCTAGAAGCAGAGAAAACTACTATGGCCAAAATGTAGTAAAGGGAAAATTTCATTAGATGAAGCTGCAAGGAGTAGTAGTCAGAGACCTGTTAAGGAACTGAGATTATGCACTAAGTATGAAGAGAAAAGCCAAATAGGGTTTTTATTACTCAATAATCTGAATCATCTTTTGAAGGTTACCTTCCAGTTAAGTGGAGAAAACAGAATAGACGACTATGAGGAAAGAAAAACATCAATTTGGAGACGACTGCAGGCCACCAAGTAAGAGGCAATGACTCAGATAAGAGTAGCCTTTACTTAGAAAAATTAAACCACTCAAGGATTAAAGCAGCTAAGTGAATGGGTAGAGTATCTGTGTGTACACAGCATTTTTTTTTTCAGAATAAGGAGACTTATTTGTCATAATACGGAATATCAAGGTCACTGTCATCTTACTAAAGTAAAAATTTTAAAACGTCTCATTTTTTCCAATATGAGATTGTACACATGACATTATCACTCATAAGAATAACATTAACTCCATGAACATTTATTGAGTTTATAATCAGCCTTATAGACCTGCCATTGAAATCTTTTTCGTAACCACTTAACAGTTTACACATCATTCAGGGCATTTTTTTACATACTGATTATCCCCATACATTGACAGGGTAGGTGTTGAATGTCTTAAGACTTACAATACACAGAAAAATTATCAAGTAAATTTGACAAAATTGGTTGTTTTTATATTTAATATGCTATAAAATTAATGGGAAAATATGCAGTATTGGTCATCCTATATTTAAATATTTGGACTGGTAAGTGGTTAATGGGAAGTATCACATATACTCAGGAATACACATTCTAGAACATTCCATATATGCTACCCAGAAATTAACTGACCTTGACTTCAAAACTTGTAGTCAGACCAAGTGTATAGCTTAGTCAAATGACTTTCAAGCCATAAAAAAAAAAAAAAAAATCCCATATTAAGCAACTGGCTTTTGTTAAAGCATCATATGATTCAAAAACAGTCTAAGTCAGCACATATTAATTAGCATGAATATATGAAATATTTCTGAAGGCATTCTAAAACTTTTAGACATGGTTATTTAGTCTAAATATTAAGGACAAGAGCAGACAATAAGTAACTGCTCTGGTAGAAGTCTTATTTGATGACATAGTTATTGTTTACAAATATGCCTGCAATAAAAACATATGCTTACCTTCTTTAAAACATCTTGTATCACACCAGACTTTTCATTCAGTAGGTCTACAACACAAAGGGCCTCATCTTCAGAAAACATCATGGTCTTCAAGGATAGAAGAAAATCTTTAAATTTCACTTCAGCATTTTCTTAATTAAAAAAGAGAAAGAGTTGGCATTTAGAAAGCACAACTAGTAACTTCAGAATAGATAAACATCAACAATTTATGGGCTAAAAAGTAAATTATCAAGAGAAGATATTTACGCATCTACTCAAAAACAAATGATTCCATCAAGAGGGAAAACAATGTACATCATCTATATTATAGATTACAATACCTAGAAGTTTGTATTCAATAACAGTATGCCCTCATCTCTTAAAAGGATATCATTTAAGCATCTGTGCTATATCTATACTGAATATATTCATAATATCCTTTTAACTCTAATAACTCTGAGACATACATAAACCAAATTCTAAAGATGAGAAAATAAGCCTTAAGATAAATAAAAATGAAATCTGATTCTGCAAAGAACCAATATATGCAAATGTGATTGTTAAGGTATGTTATCAACTTGATTGGCCAGGAAGCTATCCTGGGGCCCAATAAAGCACACTTTTTGGTGTTCTGGGTAAGGTATGGAAGCATTACTGTGGGGACTGCACCTATGCCTTCTCCTTACCCTTACACACCATTCCCCTTGCCCTGTTTCCTGGCTACGACGAACTGAACATCTTTGCTCTGCCATACACCCTTCTACCATGTTTCCCCCTTGGTACCAGCTGACCAAGTACTGAATACCCTGAAACTAACAGCCAAATTTAAACCTCTTCTTTAATTGCAGGTTTTGAAAATCCAACCCTGACATGAAAGCAAACCACAAATTAAACACTTTCTATATTCATCTACCTACCCAAATTCTCCCAGGGCTCCTGCAAGGCAGAAAATTCCCCTTGCTAAAAGAACTGTCACCCATTAGATCAAAATAGCATTGTGTTTTTAATACTTCAACTACTGTTAAGTTTTTTAGGCACATGCGTACATCTGTGAGGCAAGAGGAATATGAGTTCTTTACTTTCTACTCAATTTTGCTATGAAACCTAAAAATGTACTAC
>PVKA01001021.1:58439-83018 GCA_004027165.1 Ctenomys sociabilis
AAAAAAAAAAAAAAAAAAAAAAAAAAAAAAAAAAAAAAAAAAAAAAAAAAAAAAAAAAAAAAAAAAAAAAAAAAAAAAAAAAAAAAAAAAAAAAAAAAAAAAAAAAAAAAAAAAAAAAAAAAAAAAAAAAAAAAAAAAAAAACCCAGCAGTTGTGAGTTAGCCTAAAAATCTCATAGGAGTTAATAGTATCAGGGAAAAAGACTGGTAAATTAGCTAAAAGACATTGAGCAAGTCAAATTCCAAAAGACATGTTCAATACAACAAAATTAAGGATGAATTAGTAAACTACCAAATCTTTTACAACAAGTACAAAGAATACTTGACTCCATCAGAACTCAAAATATGCTTCTATAATAAAGCAGATTAAGACAGTCTGTATATTACCTTTGTCAGTTTCAATCTTCATTTTTTTAGACCCAGATTTCTGGATCCCTTCTACTTGGTCAGGTTTAATGAGATCAATAATTTCTCTCTTATCCACAAGATTTAAGTTAGCATTATCCATCAAAGGAATGGAAGTACTTCCGCGAATAAAGGGTTCATCTATCAAAACTGTAATTTAAGTTCAACAAAATCACAAATTATTTGTGGTTTTGAAAAAGGAATTAAACAAGGAAGCACACTTTAATGATAAATGCAGTTATTTCCTAATCATCAATATTAGTTCAATTTGGTTTAAAATTTCTACATCATTTAACAAGGTAGAAACTCTTATTCAAATAGGAACAATTAAATATTACTATTTTATAGCAAATCATTTAAATTATCTAAAAAATGGGCAGAAGCCAAGTGCAATGGCATATGCTTACAATCCCAGCATTTGAGAGGCTGAGGCAGGAGGACCATCACAAGTTCGAGATCAGCCTGGGCTACAAAGTGAGTTCAAAGGCAGCCTGAACTGCATAGGCAGACCCTATCTCAAAATCACACATAAAAAATAAAAACTTTTTTGGGCAGTACAGCTTCTCTAACAGTATCTGCAAATTTCTTAGAAATCCTTTTATTAAGTCTCACTTAATTTTTGTACTTTAATACAAAAGCCTAGTCACATTTCATTAGTGCTTAAGGAAACTACATCGATACTATGACAAATCTGTATTGTAACTGATAATTAAGTCCATGTGTTACAGTACAAAAAAGACAAAAACAACCATTGTTCCTTGCAGAGGTTTTCTCATATCTAAGAGTTACAGCTCTGATTTTCATACACATCTTACTATACCTGCCAAAACTTTCAAAATAAAAACGGAAGAAGGAAGCCTTGCTGTATTGTTCCTAATTTTAAAGGACTTGAGAGTTTCTATCTGACATCTGCTAGTACGTGATACAAACTTTTACACACAGAAGGAAATTTCTGCATATTCCTTTAAATAAAAACCTTTTGTGCATATTCCTTTAAATAAAAACCTTTTGCTTTCATTTAAAACTTATAGTATTTAACTTCATCAAATATATTCAGGTAATATTCCACTCATATCTGATATATCATGTCATAAAATACAAATAGAATTTCACTTTTTCTCTTTCCAAATATACTATTCTCTAGTACTAGTTGATCTAACATCCTTGTATTATTTGGAAATTGCTTATGTTTAACTACATGAAGTTTACACTCTGGAAATTCCTTAAAGTATAATAAAGCTCTAATGTACACACATGTAAACTGTTTACAAAGTAATAGGAAATGAAGGGCAATGCAGTAAATGTCTTCAGGTATAATCTGAATGACAAAAAGTGCAAAAACTTAGGAACATTTTTCTTCATAGACTTCATATGCTATTTTTTTTTTCCAAAGGCAACAGAGTAAAAAATATTGCCATTTTGAAAATTTCAGATAAATCTTTTCTTTACATATTTATACTCTATCAAAACAACACAAAGCCACAAGGCTAAAGAAAGTTTTAGACTTACACTAGAATTATGGTTGTCATAGCACATATTAAGCTCGCAATTAAAAAGCACATAACACCTCCAGGGTCCTATCCTCTAACATCTAGAATTAGCATTTATACAACATATTTATCTACACATCACCATTTTCTGTCTTATGCTTCTTTGATGAAATTTTCTTCTTTCCTGATCCACTATCATGTTTAGTCTCTTGGTGGGAGGGTAATATTTCTTGCTTTTTCAAAGGTCCAATCAGAGTCTCCACCTTCTTATCTTGGTCATCTTTAATTAATGCAAATGAAAAAAATCATCATACCAAACATTGAACACATCCGAAAAGATACAATTAGTAATAATTTCCACAATGTTTTACCACTAAAATCTTATTATCACCAGTAAATTTGCCTTCTAGCTTTCTTACTCTACTTCATCTGCTCTTCAGTGTACTTGCCCCTTTTTACCCCATTCTAGAGCTATTCCCAATCCTACTTAGCACAGTAAAATGTCTATCAATTTAAAAAATAAGCCCCTTCCCCACCACTGTAATTCCTAACTCCTCACACCCACTTCCTTCTACACTGACAAGAGTAAACTTCACTTTTTTTTTTTTACCCATTGTTTTTTACAACTGCAATCTGATTTTTATTTCTCCCATTCTATAAAAGGATTACCTTTAATATTTGTAATGCCACACATAACAAATATTATCTGTTAATCCTTATTTGCCTACTCCAGTATTTATTTTGTTGGTTTTCACCTTCCAAATTCCTCCCCTTTATGCTAAGTGAAATAAACCTGTCACAAATGGACAAGTATTGCATAATTCCACTTATATGAGGTTCCCAGAGTAATTGGAGTCAAAGACAGACTAGTGTTTGCCTTAAGCTGGGAAAAAGGAAATGAAATTTCCTGTGTTTGTGTTTAATACACACAGAGTAAGAGAATTCTGGGGATGCTTGGTGGTGATTATATAAAATGTGAAGTACTTAACCACTAAACTATGTACTTAAAAATAGTACATTATATGCTGTATTTTGTCATAACAAAAACAGCTGCCAGCTCCATTCTCTCCTTATACCATATATTTATATATATATTTGGTACCGGGTCTCACTACACAGCTCAGACTTATAGTAATCCTGTTTTCAGCACCCCCAGCAGTGGGATTACAGATTACAGGTGTGCACCACCACAGTCGGCTCAGCACACCCGGAAGCAGGGCCGGTGGGGCATGTGGTGGTGGGGATGAAACCCTGGTCCCTTAGCTTGCCTAAGCAAATGCTTAGTCTGCTAAGCTGTCTCACAAACCCACCATATATTTTTTGTAGCCTCCTTGATTAACTGTTTACACTGAATATTTCATATGCTTCTATTCCTTGGATTTTGAAGTACCAACTGTATTTAGTCTCTCCAGTATCCTGTATCATAATGCTAACAACCATGTACCAATCAAGGGCTGGTTGAAAGACTTTTTCTATCATGGCCAAATAGTAATGCTTTCTAACACAACTACTTAAGTCTATAATTGAAAGTGAAAGCCAGATACAGGTAAATGAATAAGTGGCTGTGTTTAAAACTTTATGGACAGCAAGTCGGATTCACAATTTCACATTTCTGAAAGTATTCTTTTGATCTTTTCCCTAGCCATTTAAAATGTAAAAATTAATCCCAGCACTTGGGAGGCTGAGGCAGGAGGATAGTTGTGAGTTCAAGACCAGCCTGAGCTACAAAGTGAGCTTAAGGCCAGTCTGAACTGCATAGTGAGACCCTGTCTCAAAAAGACCAAAATAAATAAATAAATAAATAAAATAAAATGTAAAAATTACTCTTTGCTCTTAGCCCATAAAATATAAGAGGAAGGACAGATGTAACTCACAGGTTGCAGCTTGTATACACTGCACATCCTGACCTGACTTTGACCTTAGAAGATTAGGGTTTACCATGTCTTCTCATCTCTCCCATCACCTAAAGGTTTTTTTTTTTGTATTGAGGAACAAACTCAGTACCAAACCTTGCACTTGCCAGGCAGGTGCTTAAGCTTCCCAGGAAATAAGTAACATAAGTTTAATTATGTTACTTTCTAAACCTCTTTACTTTCCAGTTCTTCTGTCACTGTCATAATTTAGGCCTGCAACTTATCTTTAGAAAACTACAGTAACCTTTAAGATGGTCTGTCTACTTCAAATACTGCTTCGTGAAATCTGTTCTCATAAGTTCTGCCAAAGAAATCTTTCTAAAATACAATATAAATCTAACTATATAACAAATGTGCTTGAAAATCTTCAACAGTGACTACAGTCCCAGATCCTGTGATAGTACACAATGGCTTTTCAGTTTTGTTCTCTACCTCATATTTTATGGCTCAGTGATACCACCATCTTCTACTTCTGTGTCTTTATGTACAATATTCTGCCAGTGTGGAATGAGACTCACCCATGAAGAGATTCAGTATTGAAGAACTCAGCTTAGGCACTGCTTCCTCTGTTAAGACTTACTCCCAAGACATCAAGAGTTGGCTCTGACTTCTGTATTTCTTCCAGACTCAATTTTTATAAATATATCTATCTCCTACAAAACTCGTATTTTGTTATTAGCTTATATGCACTCTCTCCCTAAAACATGTGTACTCTAGTTCTCTAGTACCATGCTTGGTTACAGCTGGCAAATGTATTATAAATCCAATATGAGCAAGTCAACACTAAGTTAACATGGACAAACATTGAGTCCTTTCATTGAAAGAAAACTGTTTGCAGTCACACATCACATCCCTGCCACTTCTCAAGTCCTCTCTACCATACTCATTTTTTGATATCCATGGGGATTAGTTTTTCAGAACCCCTGTACCAAAATCTGCAGATGTTCCTGTCCCCAGCCCCAAACTGGTGTGGTATTTACATATAACCACACACATCCTTTTACTTTAAATCATCTCTACATGATTCATAATACTTAATATAATGTCAGTGGTATACAGTGTTGTAATTCTGTATTATAAATGAAATAATGGCAAGAAAAAGTGTACATTTTCAACAGTGATCCAATTTTATTAAGTATTTGTAATCTACAGATGGTTGTATTCAAGCACATGGAATCAATGAATATGGAGGACATACTAGCCCTATAAACCTCTCTCCTTAGCCTTATAAGCCTCTCTCCATTTGATATTCCATCCTACCTCTGCCTACCTACCCAAAAAACAGAGCTGGCATCAATTTAAACTTAAATTTGTAGCACTAGATGTCTAAATGGCCTATCATAGAACTTCTATAATACTTTAGACATACCTAGATTATACTTAATTTTTTAAATTATTATGTCCTATTTTCCTGTGTCTACAGCTAACTACAGAATACCTTGAAAATGTACTAGTCACCTCTGCAAACCTAGAATCAGGCACAATGCCTACCACAAGACATGATAAGTATTTGCAAAGTAAGGGTGAGAAACAGCCTTATCTATTCACTAATTCATATCACATCGATTAAAAATATTGGTTGAAATAAATGAAGAAGTTTCTAATTGCTAGTAACTATAAATCCTCAGTGGTTTTAGAAAAATAACCAAAGATTTATAAATTCTCATTGAAGGTCTTTTCCATATTTATAATGTTTAGTTTACAGTGCTGTTTCATGAAGCCATTACTAGTTTCCATTAGCAATCACTGTTAATGAAAGCAAACACACAGCAAAAAGAATGATCCTGGTTTCAGACTCAACACAAATATCATATAATAAAGTTAAATAGATCACAATACCGCTTCCATTTTTAGACTTCTTCTGCCCTGGTTTCTTCTTTGAAACAGCTACTTCAGAGGGTGGGGTAGGTTGCTTTGTAACTGGGACAGGTTCTACTTTTTTGACAGGAATCTTTGATACATCACTTTCTTTGATGATCTGCTCTTCAAGTAAAGGTTTTTGTTTCTTTTCTTTCTTTTTTCTTTCCCTCACAATACTTGAAGTTTCAACCACAGTCAATGGAACAGGGACGACTTGCTCATCTTCTACAGCCGAACTACCAGACAGCTTAAAGTCTCGAGGTACACTCTCAGGATCAGATTCAGGGAGGCTCCCATTCTGGATTTCTTTCTTTTTATTCTTTTTCTTTTCTGCCTTCTTTTTATCTGTCTTTGTAGGAACAAGCTTTTGTTCTCTTTTGTGCTTTGCGAGAACTTCATCATACAATGTTTCTTTCATGAAAAGCCAGAAGAAGAGGAAAATTACTGTAATAACTACTGAAGGAATAAGGACAACAAAATATGTTGATTCATAAAACTCCATGGTGCTCTTATTAATGTGAACCTATAAAAACATAAATGTAACAAAAAGAAACAATTCAGTGTTATAAAAATTAACTTTATAAAGCTATCACTCTTTAAAGTGGCATTTCACATTTAACCTTATCTACTAATCAGTCTAAAATCACGTACTTCCTTACTCTGTGAACTACAATTTAAATACACTCTGAAAAGTGACAACAGTGTTTGTTACACATTGTTCTATTTTCAAATCAGGTCAAAAGATCCCAATAGGAAGAAATTAAGATGTCCCCCCCCACACACCAAATATCCTTGTGTGTTGCACTGGTGATTAAACCCACGCCCTCAAGCATGCTACAAATGCACTCTAACACTGAGCTACACCTCCAGGTACACTCTGGACAATTTATTAACATTCATATTATTAACATTTCTTTTTTTAATGATATGTTTTGATTCTGAAGTAATACAATTATCTGCTGATTTATTTATTTATTTTTATTTCTTTATTTTTTTTGCAGTACCAGGGATTGAACTTATGACCCTGCACTTAACAGGCAAGCACTTATTCTACTGAGCCCCTCATATTATTAACTTTTCTAAATATTTTTTTCTCTTTTATTACATAGTTGATACTATTACATGTGAAAATACAGTATATCAGCCCACTGGATATTCACTACAGTGCTAATGGAATAAAAGGGAAGTGATCCATTCTTTCATTTACAGGTTGAAGACCACGGAGTAACTGCTAGGATCTCTGTTCCTGTAACTCAGTCTCATGTGGTGGTAGGATACATTAAGCACATGGAAACACAACAAAGTCAAAACCAAAATGTTAGAATGAAGCATTAAAATTAATTATTTCCTTAATTAAATCCCAATTCTTGATGATTTTGATCTTCAGATTCTAATATTGATATTCCTGTAAGTACATAAACCACATAAAAGTGGTTTATAAGCCAGGCATGGTGTTATAGGCCTACAATTCTAGCACTATGGAAAAATGAAGGTGGATAATGAATACAAGTCTAATTAGCAAGAGTCAACATAATAAATCGGCTGGGAATACAACTCAGTGCACATGCCCTGGGTTCAATCCCAGTGTTAGCCCCCCCACACACACGCTTAAGTAGCTTATATTTTAACATCATCTCCTAATGTGTCGTGGAAAACAGCAAGATCTTTTACATAGATATAATTAAACCCAAGAACATAACTAAGGTAAAGCAAATTAAAGAGAATTAACTTTTGTACTTGTAATGTACAAGTGTTAGGGCTTTTGTCTAAATATTCTTCCAAAGCCTCATGCAGTCATAGGTAGGGCTTTTTAGAGGTGGTTAGATCTAGAATGTGTGAAACTGGAATCAAGCACATGTGATTACTAGATTGATTTGACATAGTTCTGAGTGCAGATAATGGGAAGACATACCCTGGGCTGAGTGGTACCTGCCCTAAAGCTGTGCAGTCCTCAATACAATATAAGGGACAGAAAAGGGGTGCCATCCTTGTTTGTTGCTTGGTGATTATTCATTGCTTTGCTGCCTTCTGCCTGTGATGAACTGCCCCCTGTCATGCTACCATGACTTGGAGCCAGCAAAATGTAAGCTACAGGAAACTTTTCTTTAACTTTGGGTGTCACATATTTTGTCTCATAAACAAGAAAAATAAGCCAAATAAGTCTTTAAAACAGGTAATAGTTAAAAAAAAACAAATTCCATTGGGTCAGATGGCACAAACCTATAACCACTCTCAAAGCTGAGACTGGAGGATTACAAATTTGAGGTCAAGGAGACAATTTATCAAGACACTGCCTCAAGCAAATTGGTCAAGAAATGGCTGTGATTCATCCACATGGCTGACACTGACAAAAGGCTCTACAAACCGTGGTACAGGGTAAATCCTGAGGGGATTTGACTGGCCTCATAAGATACAAAAGTTACATTTCTTGTTATATAGGTCTTGCTTTATTTGGTCTTAACCATCCAGCAGAAAAGTATAAAAACAAGGTATAAAAAGTAAAGCCATACTAATATGCTGAGCTGTAAAAAAGCTGAAATCAACAACTTCTGACATTGCCAGTCCTATGGATAACCCACTACTATTATAGATTATTGGACTATATTGAATTATTTTGCTGAATTCATGTCCCTACAATATTTAAATGGCAATGGAATACCTATCTCTGACAAAACTAAACAAAAAAAGGGGATACAAATGAAAGACCATTTTGTATCTGTATATACAAAATAGTCAGTATAGATATACAGCTACTCTCTCTTAATTCAATGAGAAGATTTATAGTAATAGTGTTTGGACAGTATATCATGTCTGTATCTTGTACTATGAATAAACACTATGAAGAAAACAGGTAATGTATTAATTATTGTAACTGTCCTATTAATGTTTTGAAACTGTCTCACTGCTATTTGTTTCTCAATAAAATAATAAAAAAAGCCACTGTCTCAAAATAAAAATGAACTAGGATGTAACTCTACACTGGAGCACTCAGAATGAATGAGCCACTGATTTGATCTCCAATATTAGGAGAAAAACTACATGTACATGTGTATGTATATATGGGAATAATTATTTTAAAAATTATTTTAGATCTTAGAAAACACGCTTATAAGTTGAAGACTTTATTGAATATAAGGCTTCATCAGAACTGTTTTAACAGAACTTAGGAATTTTGTAAAACAAATAAAGCTGTCTCATTTATCTGTTAGCCTCCAAGAAAGAATTGGTATCTTATATTGTTAACATAATCAACTTGAGTTTAGTAAATTTAACTTTGTCTTTCAATTAATTTATGCTTCATTTTAAGATGCAGAACATACTTTATTCAAGCTACATCAGCAATGACCCAAGTCTGAAAATAAAAATGAAACTTGAGGACAGTTATTTGTTCACCAGACACCACTATTAATCTTTGTGATAGAAATATTTAACATCCTACATATCTACAAGCATTTTTAAAAATATTATTAACCCTTGATTTACAAAACTAACACACTGAAGGAGAAAAGGAACTGTGTACTAACAAAATACATAAAAAATTTTATGTAGGATTATTCTTCGTTGACAATTCAAATTACTCTGAACTATCTAGACTCTAAATTGGTTAGGCAGATTTTACTGTGTCTGAGTATTACTGGTCAATTACAAGGCTTTTAAAGAACCAGGTTCTTTGCTTTTTTTAAAAAAAAAACATAATATCCAGAGGATACATACAGCCGGTTCTACTTGGCTGGGGGAGAATGAAGACAAAACAATAAATCTGACAGCTATTCTCAACCTTTTTGGTACCAGCAACTAGCTTCATGGAAGGCAATTTTGCACGAGGCTGGGTGTGGGTAGAGGAATGCTAATGAGAGGGTTTCAGGGTGATTCTCACAAGTTACATTTATTGTGCACTTTATTTCTTTTGTCACTACATTGTATACTTCATTATTACACTAGATTATCAGAAGGAGCACTCAACCTAGATCCCTCTCCTGTACAGTTCACAGTAGGGCTACTGCTCCTATGAGAATCTAACACCACTGGTGATCTGACAAGAGGAAGAGCACTGGCTGTCAACCAAGTGCTGGGGAGCAGCTATAAACACAGATGTTTTGCTAGCTTGCCCACCACTCACCTCTGGCTGTACTGCCTCATTTCTAACATGCCCCCCAACATTGCTTGCCCACCACTCACCTCCAGCTGTACTGCCTCATTTCTAACACCTCCCCACCATCTCATCTAGCCCAGGGACTTGAAGAAGAGGCTTTGGAATTTGGCAGCAGACACAGGCTGAAAAAAAGAGGTTCAGAAAGGTTGATGAAGCCAGCAGCAGCACTATGGAAACCTAGAACGGAGAAAAGAATAATCTATGATCGAGCAGAACTGAGTCCACCAATACAGAAAAGCAGCAAATAATTTAGGGGAAGCAACACCATGAAAACAATGAAACACTGATTCTTCAAAGGTTCTAGTTTCTAGTTTCCTTTTCCAGGCTCCATACAGACCTGGAGGAATCATGTTTCCTCTCTTTGAACTTTCATGGGATTTGTTATTTTTTAATCTTTTTTAATGTATTTTTTTATTTGGTACAGGGTCTCATGACACAGCTCAACTCATAGTGATCCTCCTGTCCCAGACTCCCCAGCACTAGAATTACAAGTGTGCATCACCATGCTCAGTTTCAGTGGCTGGTGGGATGTAACCAGGGTTCTGAGGCCAGAGTGGATATAAGGTGCTAGGGTTCATTTCCTACCCAGCAGCCTGGATTCCCTTCAAAAGTCAATTCCCCTTCACTTGAGCTCATCTGCCTCTCAATCTGCATTGAGAGGAGATTAGCATTAAGAATCAAGAAAATGTCTCCACTCCATTTAACCTAACAATCCTAATTTTTTAACCCAAGAAATTTACTTGTAAGCAAATGTATATAACAACATTACATAAAAAATAAAAATACAGAATTGAAAACAAAATAGGAAATTAACTATGGTTGTAGGGGCTAGGGAGCTAGCTCAGCTGTCTTGGGCTTCCTAGCAAGCTTAAGGACCAGAGTTTGATCCCCAATACTGCATGACATGCTGGACATCAAAACAGGGCACAGTAGTGCACACCTATAATCCCAGCTCTGGGAAGGCTGCGACAGGAGGATCACTACAAGTCAGAACTGCATAACAAAACCCTGCACTAAATAAATAAAATAAACAAACAAAAACAATAGTGGTTACACTACACATTGTTATCTTCAAAGTTGTTCAGATTTCCAGATATAAGAATGTAAAATTGATCACACAATTAAGCACTGTTCCTTTAATAAAGCAATAGAAATAAGTAGTACAATTATTTTAACTATTTTGTGTATATGTATTTTTCCCATCCATTGTTTTTTTTCCCATCCCAGTTGCTCTGTAAAATTAACAAAAAAAAAACCTGAAGATGTATATACAACATGCAACATCAGAATTAACTCTAAGTACATGTATTAAAACTAAACTTTTGTTCAATTCTGTTTCAAGTCAAATGCATAATTTTACTAGTATGATCAAAACATATTACCTACAACTGAAGATCAAATAAAGGTAACAGATTTACCTTAACAGTATAAGCTTTGTTAGAGAAAATTATCATAGGATCAACTCCTTGGGGTTTTTGTTTTTGTTTTCTTATGGAACTAGGGAATGTTCTTACTGAGTTTCATCCCCAACCCTCAACTTATTTAAATTTTTGAGAAAGTGCCTCATCTATACTACTAAATCAATTAATATAATTACATACAGCTATAAGACTATATCAATTAACCTGAAATTCACATTATACCCTTAGGAAAGCTACATAACAAGAGAAAAAGAGAAAGAGGGAGATCAGTAGTGGAATATAGATGAGCACAAAAGAAAACATAATACAAACTGAAAAGAGGAAGGGACATTGAAAAAAAATGTAAGAGTGCTAAAACAAAGTAAATTCAGCTCTAGAGGGACAGGAACTACATCATTAAATTTTTCTATAATCATATAGGCAATTTTATGTATGATGAGTTGATAACATGGAGACAAAGACTCAGGTTTTAACAGTTGACAGTTCCATACTAATCTATCCCTATTATTTATATTTTCCTCAGATATAAATTCAAGAAACTGATTTACTAACCATTTTTCCTTTAAAAAGCAAAATATATATACTCTGTAATATTTACAACTAATTTCAGATTTATGGAGTCCTGAAGAATGTATATGGATCCCAGTTTAGAACTAAGTTCTAGAATAAAAAATGAGCCTCATCAGATTTACTGCTGAAGATGAGGGCCTACTCTGCAGGCAGAACAGAGAAAGCATCTCACATAGGCTGATAGAGATTTTTTGTAGGGTTTTTTTTAAGGGATTTTAAAGGGATGAGAAAGAGATGGGGGGCTTGTGCCTTGATGAAGTGTCCTCTGTGGCATGTCAGTCAGTCACTTAAGTAAAATGAACTTGCATTTCTTCTAAGATGGCAGTTAGTCTCATCTGAACTGGCCGTGTCTCTCTCTGGCACTATCCTTTTCATCTTGTGCTAACAAATTCCAAAAACAGCAACAGATCAGAACCGATAGAGATATGGCACAGTAGTTACTCAGCATGTGTAAGGCGGGGTGTTCAAACCTTAGCACCTCATAAAAAAAAAAAAAGTCTATTCAACTAGTGTTAAAATTCTATTCACTTGTTCTTCTATAAATGACTATAATACAGAAAAATATAACAATAAGCATCTTATGTCGAACACATTAATTATATATTCACAATCTGAGATTTTACTGAAAAAAAAGTGAGAATCCTTTCTAAAGGGAATGAGTATGAATACTATAATGCATGATTAATGAACTTTTTAAATGTCTTTCACATAGTAACAGAAATTTAAGTACTATGCATGTACCGTGTTAGATTTCTAAAAATTGTTGCTTACACATATAGTGGAGAAATTAAACAGTTTAAGAATTTTTAATTTTATTTTCTTACTACAGGAGTGTTTATGTTACACTTGCTTGTGCAATGATTTCCTTGAGTATTTAAAACAAATGACACACATGCACAAAAAACTGGTAATGTTATGATTTTTTTTTTTATCAGTTGAGATGGCTTCAGAATACTGGAAAATTTAACAAATCAAAACTAAAGATTGAAATCTGAACATACTAAAGTCATTCTATGCTCACTGATAGATACCAAACAACATATAAGGGAGCACATTTACCAAAATACACACATACATATCAATTAATTAAGGAAAATGTAGTTTTTAACCCAAGAATACATATTCTCTTAAAAGTGCCTACAAAATAGTGCTGTCTGGTCAACTGAATATTTTTAAATATAATTTTAAAAATAATATAGGTGGGCCAGCAAGACAGCTCAACGGACTAAGCACCTCCTAGGCAAGCTCAGGGACTGGGACTCAATCTCCATATCGCATGTGACCGAATCTGGACATGGTGGCACACACCTGTAATCCCAGCACTAGGAAGGTTGAAAACAGGAGGATCACTACAAGTCCAAGCTGCAGAGTAAGACCCTGTACCAACTTAAAAAAAATTAAAAAGAAAATAAATAAAAATAATACAGGCTCCCAGATTAACACATAAGAGCTATATTCAATGCACAATGTAGTTAAAATATTACTAAGAATAGCTGTAATATCAGTTAAAAAAAAAAAAAGACTAGCTATGAAAACTAAGCTGAAAGTTACTACTGCAGTTTTTTTTGTGAAAATAGTGGTCATAAGTAAAAACAAAATCTGTAATATCATCATACTGAATCTACATACTTCACATTCCAAACATGCCAGTATTGGTACCATGCTTCCGTCCTGTCCCTTATACTTACAATAAATCTTGCACCATCTTTTTTTCAAACTTTTGTTAATAGTTTTTGTTTTAAAGAAAATAGTTCATCTAGGGGAAGAATTCCAAAGTGCTAATAACTGGAATCGATTATCAATTGTATTTCCATTCCACAACAGAATTATATTCAATATTTTATGAACTACTAAAAGTAAACATTAGGCTTTATATAGCTGTTAACAATCAATAGAGTATGCTATACTCCAAAAAAATCTTCAGCATAAAGGTAAATTATTTTAATAAGATTGGTGCACACTACATGAGGCACTAAAATGAAGTCGAGTCTTGGCTTTTGGTCCTAACGCTGCTTTCACTTAGGGCACTCCCTAAAAATTGGTATATGTTTCTTCTTACATAGCTTTAGGATCCAAACTATTTGCCTAATCTTAGGAATGTGAAGTCAAAAGACATAACTGGCCACAAGTCACTGGTGCACCGACTGTGCACAGCAGAAGCAAAAGGCTCATTTACCAGGTATGAACCCAGAACCCAAACTGAGAACATGAGAAACTACCATAAGCAATAGAAGCAAAAATAAATTAGTGAATTAGACCCCCTAAAGACTTGAGATCCTAGTTTTCGTTTTTCTGGTACTAGGAGTTTAACCCAGGGCCTTCACACAGAGCTATATTCCAAGCCACTTTCCTTATTTTTTATTTTGATTCAAGGTCTCTCTAAATTGCAAAGGTGTCCAAACTGGGTTTGTACCTGTGATCCTGTTCCTTTGGCTCCCCAAACAGCCGGAATTAACACTGCGCACCACCACAGAGCAAGATTCTCGGATAACTATAACAGGTAATGAGATAACAAAAGTAAAAGGCAACTGGAAAAATTAACAAAGAACAGAAACTGTCAAAGTAGGCAGACTTGGCCACTGGGGAGATAGCTCAGTGGCATAAGCACTTGCCTGGCAAGTGCAGGGTCCTGAGTTCAATCCTTGATACAAAAAAAAAAAAAAAAAAGAAAAAAATGGTAGGCATATTTGAAGTAGTGACTAAATCAAAAATGATCAAATAAAAATTATCAAACTTTAAAACCTAATAAATAGGTTAGAATATGCTCAGTGACATTGACTGCTATTATTTCAATAGTTAAAACAGGTCTGGACGCCGGGCATGGTGGCGCATGCCTGTAATCCCAGCACTCAGGAGGCTGAGGCAGGAGGATTGTTGTGAGTTCGAGACCAGCCTGAGCTACAAAGTGAGCTTAAGGCCAGCCTGAACTGCATAGTGAGACCCTGTCTCAAAAAAAAAAAAAAAAAAAAAACAGGTCTGTTAAAGTTAAAGCAGACAGAAATACTTCAGCAGAACAACTAACAAGATAAGGGCACTCTGTAAAAACTAGTGTCTATACTTCTAGTGAGATCCTGCCTAACTATCTGAAAATGAGTTAAGAGTCTAAGACAATTCCTACATTTCCAGTTTGGGAGATTCCATAAGTGATCAAATCAATCACTCTCCAAGATCATGAATATAGAAATAATGAGGAAAAAAAAAAGCAAAAAGATCCTAAGAGAGGACCAACATTGATGTATTTTTAAAAAGGGCAATTACCCTAATGTCGTTCCATAGAATGAACATGAAGGAAAAAAGAGTTTAAGGAGATTATTTTAAAAACTGTAGCATTTGATACAGGATATTGGGAGGACTATGTCTAGTAACCTCAGTAATATGAAAAAACAGCAGAGAATTTTGAATCAGGAGAATGTAAGGCAAATGTGAAAGCAGGGAAAACTGCTAGGAGACAACTGAAATGATCTAGAGCTAATGATAACATCAATTTGTTAGCAGGTTAGGTAATAAGAATATTATAAAGACAGAGGCAAGATGGCTTACCAACAGACTGGATGAGTATTATACTAAAATAAGCAAAGACAAAGACAATTTTGAAGCTTTTAGAACAAATCAAAAGCAACAGCTGCCTATATGATTGGGGATGAGTATCACACTGAGATTTTAAATAGGTGGAATTATGCAACAGATAAAGATACAAAGTTGGAAATATTCATCATATAAATAATACTTAAGGCTTTTAGCTTGGATAGTTATCAAGGGAATGGGTATAAGGACCAAATCCCAAGAGAATGTCACAGAACAATTAAAGAACTTGCAAAAGAGAAAGAGGAAGAAAATTAGTAACGCACTGTCCTAGATGCTAAGTGAAGAAAGTGTATCAAAGCAAAGGAATAAATCAACTTTGCCAAAAGGTGCTGTTAAGTAAGTAATGAAAATCAAAAAAGTGGATTGGACTTGGCAACATCAACATCACTGGTGACTCTGACGGGAGTAGTAAAGTAGTGATGGGGAAGCTGAATGAAATTAATTCAAGAGTTAGAACTCCAACATGAGTGGACAAATTTTACAGACGTTTTCCTGTGAAAAGATGCAGTGATGAGATGAAAAATAGAGAGCGTGAGGTTGGGAGAGTTTTGTTTTGTTTTTCTCAAGAGAAATTATGACATGACCACATGCTAACACAATTCAGTAGGAAGGTTAACACTAATGATACACGAGAGTTGAGTCAAGCACAATCTTTTCCAACAGTAAAAAGAAACAGAACTTGATGTGTGAGACTGACTTACACAATTTGGAAGCATGTTTTTACCGTTTTATTTTCAGCTGAGGTCTTACTTTGCCCAGGCTGATCTCAAACTCATGAGGCTCAAGTCATCCTCCCCACCAGCCTGCCTGCCAGACAGGAGGGACTACAGCTGTATGCCACTGAGAAACAAAGTCATTAGCAGTAAAGGTAAAAAAGGTGGTCTTGATGGTCCTACAAAATACAATGACATAATATCTTAATGAATTTCTTATGCTTTATAAATTGTATTTATTTTTAGTCTCTACATAAATTTAAAAAGCTAAATATAGGACACTGAATAGTGTTCAAAAGTAGATTCAATGATCTAGGTGTGGAGCAAGTGTATATCATCTATTAACCAAAGCAAAAAACCCAGCCTCAGTGTGGTCCTACACCTACAGCTAGTTCTAAAATCTTAGAGCAGTTATTCACCATGTGCACACATACACAATTATATGAGAGATGATGATGTGTCTTATCCAGATAATACTTTGTGCAGATACACTTTGTGAAGAAAATCTAATGGATTTTTCTATTGTCTGTGTTATATACATACATACATACATATATATATACACACATATAGAGAGAGAAACAGAGAGAGAAACAGAGAGTGTGTCCATGTTTAAATGTCTACAAGTATGTTACATCTGCAATAAGTTTTTAAATAAACTTGACCCTACAAATTAAGAAGAAAAAGATAATACAAGGAGAAAACCAGGCAAAGTATTAAACAATTTCTGAAATATCAAAATATAAGTCATCTAAACTCCTATTCCCTTTGTCAATCATTATCCCAAAAGTATGTCTCCAATAACATTATCTTTAAAAAAAAAAGAATGTAAAATTATGTAATTGTTTATTCATATTTTTTCAATTTTTCAATTTTTTTAACTTTCTTTCCTTCATATTCTACAGGGACTTAAAGTTTAACATATCAATATTTGATGGAAAATACATGTTTCATGTTATGACCAAGATGTATGATATTCAGACAGATAGTGAGCTTAAACCCAACTTCATACGTTGTAGGGTAATAATAAGCTTTTCTTCTAGAGGGTTAACAACCTAAGTTTGCAGACCAAAACTTAAGAGAAAAAGGAGGGCCGCAAGGACAGTCAACATTTTGGCCCTAACCTTTTAAGTTCAGCGAGGACTCAGGACATAGGAGAACTTATACTCTGGAACTCAGTTGTGTCCCAAATTTTCTGATCAATGAGATTATGGGGCCACACAGGAATGTGATCAATGATGTAGAGTGTGCCTAAGGAGAGTCAGCTGGAGAGAAAATATTCTCTCAGGCTTTCACAGAGAGCAAACTGGTTAAGCAATGGCTGTGACTCATCCACATGGCTGACACAAAAGATCTACAAACTGCAGTATGGGGTTTCAGGTTAAATCTGAGGTGATCTGACTGACCTTATCAGATACAAAAGTTACATTCCTTATTATATAGGTCTTGCTTCATCTTGGTCTTAAACATGCAGCAGAAAAGTATGAAAACGAAGTATAAAAAGTAAAGCCACATTAATATGCTGAGCTGTGAAAAGCTCAACTCAACAACTTTGGATATTGTCAGTTTTTCAGAAAACCCACTACTATTATGGGCTACTGGACTATAATGGAAGATTCTACTGAATTCAAGCACCTACAATATTTAAATGACAATGGAATGCCCACCTCTGACAAAACTAACCAAAAAGGTGGGATAGAAATGAATGACCCTTTTGTATCTGCATACTCAAAAAGTTAGGATACGTACACAACTCCATTCTCTTAATTCAATGAATAGAGAGGTTTGTTGTAAAGGTGTTTGAGACAGGATAACATATTTGCATCTTGTACAATGAATAACCACTATGACAACAATATGCAATGTATTAATTCTTGAAAATGTGCCAGTAATTTTGAAACTGTCATTATTTCTCAATAAAATTATTTTAAAAAAAAGAAGAAGAGGAAAAAGATTGAATGTAACCTAAAGAAAATATAATCTTTTAAACTAAACTGTAAGATCCTGACATTGGTACTCCCATTTACATCTTTTTGCAAATTAGCTTTGCAGACTACACAGAAATCTCCAAGCTGTTGTGCAAGTCCTCCTTTTAAACTGTGAAACATAGTTACTTCTATGGTTCATGTCTTAACACACTCCTCATCTCAGCAACCTCCATTCTGAAGAACTGCTACCATAATTTGCAGTAAAGAATGAAATTTAATTTCTCTATTAGGTGTCCTATTGGAACACTTCAAACTTCTATTTTTTTAATTAAATCTCCCTTTTTCCCTTTAAGAATAGACAATGTGTTCAGCTTTGCTCCCTATCCCCACCCCCCACAGAACCAGGGATTGAACTCAGATGCTTGCACCTGCCAGGGAAATGCTTATTCCACTGAGCCATCTCCCCCGCCCTGTACAGCTTTTCTAAGAAAGGGAAAAGGAACTGCATAGTTGACACCTCCTGCAGTGTTAACTTTTGCTTACTCATTAAACTCACAGTAGCTCATTTTCAGGAAAAAGTACTATTACTCACAGATACTTACATAGGAGATAATTTAATTAAAAGTTAATTCTGTCAATGAACCTAATTACTGACAGTTTACACAAACTGAAAGCTTAATTACAAGAATAACAATAATCTTTTTTTGGCAGGTACAGGTAAGGATACAACCCAGAGCCATAGCATATGCATACTGATTGTTATGGTTTGTATCTAGCTGTCCCCTCAAAGCCTCATGCAATCCATGGGAAGGCATCTAAGTTTGTAACTGATTCTCCATCCAATGCAGGGATTATGGGGATTACGGGTGTGAGTGCCCTGGGGCAGATACTCAGCATACAAATGCAAGGAAGGGGGAGAGAGGCTACTTAGCTGCAGTTCTGAGGCCCCTCCCTTTTGCTCTCAGCTCTTTGCCTCTTCCAAGAACAGCTGCTCCATGCCATCTGCCACTCTGCCTTGGAGCCAGTTGAGTATGGACTGAAACCTCCACTGACTGTGAGCTAAATATAGTAAGTCTTTCTCTCCTTAATTTTGGATATTGGTTATTTTGTCCCAGCAATGAGAGAAGAGTAACTGACACACTGACCACACAATATTGCCACTAAGCTATATGCCTTAGTCCTAACAATTCTGTTTAAAAACTCAATCTTTCAAATCTATATAAAAATCAGTTTCCAAAGACAAAACAATACAGGTCATCAAGACTTTTCAAAAAGTCACATTAGAACATGAAATTTATACCAACGGTGTAAAACAGTTTTTCCATGTTCATAAGCTTTCTCCCCCTAAAATCTCTAATTTTGATCTTTTTTGAATTTTGGTAAGATTTCCAAGTTACAAAGAGCCATCTAACCCAACTACAACAGAGATTGGACTCAAGTGAGTGAACATCTCCCATTAAACCATTTTCATTTTTTCAGAAAGAAGTTAAATGCAAGTTTCTAGTTTCAAGTTAAAAATCTAATCTCCATATAATTTTCCCCTGTGGTCTTCTTAAATATGCCTAATACTACTGTATAGTGTTATTCCAATAAGTGATGGCTGTCCTCAATGAAATTTACCAGCAAACAGAAAAACCACTTTAAAATCTGCCATTCATAAAATTTATCAGCCCTTAGTAAGGCTAAGGTATTAAAACTGAACACTATAGGCTGTAAAATGAGTCTTGGGTGCACTGCCTTAGTTTACTCTATAACAAAAACTACAGAAATAGACAAATGATTACTTTTGCCTGCCTTCAGGAAAAACCCAATAATTAAAACTTCATTTTACAAACTAGGAATACAAAATAGCTGGGTGGTGGATGCTTGTAATCTCAGCATTAAGGAGCCTGAGACAGGAGGACTGGCAAGAATTTGAAACCAGCCTGAGCTACATAGTGAGTTCAAGACCCCATCTCAGAAAAAAAAAAAAAAAAAAAGGAGTGGGGGGGTTAGAGAGAAAGAAAGAAAAAAAAGAAAATGCAAGGATGTCAAATACTATCCAAAATGACTTTAAATCTAAACAATTGAAAAGGCTTCCCTTAGAAGAACATTTAAACACTGCCCCCAAACAGCCATATAAATGCAACAAAAAAGCCAAAGTACATACAAAAAGTTTAGTATATTATCAGAGTGCCACTTTAAATCAATAGGATATATATAGATGAAAGCTATTTGGGAAAGAAATTAAGTCTCTATATCAAGTATATATGACTCAGGGTTTTAAAAGTTAAACTGTAACGGAACTAGAAGAAAGGATACAAACATACTTTTTCACTTAAAAAATATTTTGTAAGTTTTTCTGTCATATAAAATTCAGAACCTTAATGGAAAAAGACTGGTAAATCTAGTTGTGAAAACAAAGATTTTATAGCAAAAATTAAGTGACTAAAGTCAAAAGATCTATAACAAAGTAAAAATGCTTTTTAAAAAATTACAAAACTACTTGCCTTATGAATATCATTAAAATTTGAGAAAGATGAATGGGAAAATTTTCTTTTTTTTTTTTTTTTTGATGGGAGGGTATAGGAGGAGAATCCTTTCAGACAGGGTTTCACTGTGCAGCTCAGACTAGCCTTAAACTCACTCTGTAGCCCAGGCTGGCCTCAAACTCCCAGCAATCCTCCTGCTTCAGCCAACTGCTGGTACCATCATGACTGGCAAAAACTGTACTTTCTAAAAGTGAAACTTCAGTACAATAAAGATCAAAACAGCATGCACCCTGTCTTCATTTAGGGTACTGAGGCAAGAAGGTTTGGTAAGGATCATTGGGGAACTGGGAAATTTAGGAGGTGATGATGCACATGTACAGAACTGAGCTGGTTACAGGAGAATACCAGTAATGCACAACACCAGTATTGCACATTCATAACACTCGCAGTTCTCTACACAGCATGCACTGATTAAAACTACAGAAAGTTCTCTGAAAATTGTATGTTTGTGGATGTTACCTCTATTTACTGCAATTAGCAAGTATTTAAAGGTATGGCCAGAGTATGAAGACTAGTACTCTCATAATGTTAGTCTGACTATAACTATTACAGATTGCAAGAAAAATCTGCAAAGCTTTAATCAAGGTTAAAAAGAAAAAGTACATCCCTTTCAACAAAGAAAATAATTTTCCTAATAGTTTATGCTACAATCACAAATATAAAGACATACTCAAGCATGTTCACTGTTAGCAATACAATTTTATAAAATTAGAAATTTGTGCCCAGTATTAGGGGAATGACTAAAAAAAGGTTGAACTAGAGCTTCATGTGCAATCTGAGAAGACATTCAAAATATATTTTAAATACAACACACACAAAGGAAATTTTGTTTCACAAAGGAATACACACACATATACATAGAAAATTCCTGAGAGGGACATAATAAACTTATTTACTCTGTGGTGACATCTGAGTACTCTTCATGGTAATTTTTTACATCATGTCCTTCTGAATATTTATGTTTTCTTACCAAGTTCAAAACTATAAAGAATATAGTACTCATTTTACTTCTACAATATAAAACAAAATTTAGTCTGTTTTCCTTCTTCTTTGCTGGGAATCAAACTCAGGCTTCATGCAACCTAGGCTAACAGTCTAACATTGAGCCACATCTCCAACCAGAATTTTTTTCATGTATTTCGTACAGGGTATCATTACACAGCTTAGACTCATACTGATCTTCCTGTTTTCAGCCTTCCCACAGGTGGGAATATAGGCATATACCACCATACTCAGCATGCCCAGGGGCGGGGCTGGCATGGCATGTGGTGCCAGGGATTGAATCCAGATCCCTATGCTTGCCTAAGCAGGCACTTAGTCAGTTGAGCTACCTCACCGGCCCTAGAATATTTTTAAAGTGAAACTGGGTGTAATGGTGCATCCCTGCAACCCATGTACTCAGAAGGCTGAAGCAAAAGGATCACAGAGTTCAAGGCCAGTTTAGGCTACATACTGAGTTCAAAATCAACCACAGCTACAAAAATCCTGTCTCAAAAAAGCCAAATTAATTAATTAATAGCACAGGCTGACTTTTAAAAATTAATTTGAGTTGCCCACATCTAGCAGTAGGAGTAAAACATTTTCAATAAAAAATAAAAATTGTGGGTAGCCACTCTAGTGCTTGGCAGTGAGCTGGGAGGGTGGGCAAAGCTCTGGTTACGGGGCTTGAGGCCTAAAGCCTGAGACAGTGTCTTGTGACCTTCTTGCTATCCTCCTCACCACAGGCTCTAGGACATCCTCTTCCAGAGGTGCCAGAGGTGCCAGCAGCCCTACACCTGGTTAGTGTCCTGTGCACTGCAAATCCCAGTGCCCTGGCCCAGTCCCCAGAGCCCCGAATCCTTCTTCTGTCTCTCTGAACTCAGGGCACTAACAGCACTGATGTCACCTCCAAGGTGCACCCCATTAGCAGTGAAGGCAATGAAGTCTCAAGAAAACAGAAGAAAACGCAGAACAGGACCTCTGTGTCAAATGGAAGCGAGAAAGCTCCAGACAGGCCCACCCCTGAGGAAGCCCCACCAAGCGCTGAGGCACAGGCAGAGTAGCTGGCCTGGTGCGTGGAGAAGTCGGAGGTTGGCCTTGAGACACAGAGACCCATCGCAAAACAGAAAGAGCAGACTACTGGTGCAATCTGAACCCTACGCAGTCAAAGAACCCTCCTTTACCCAGAAGAAACAGCTAATGCACTCCTTGTTTGGGAACTACAGGGCTCAGAAGGAGGCCAAGTGGCTAGAGGCACCGCGAAATCTGAGGGCAGCTGCTCATTCAGCCCACGTGCTGCCTGTAGGTGAGTCTGCCAGAAAGATGAGCCAAAGAGTCTGCAGGCCTCGTTCAGGAGGGAGAGCCAAAGCCACCCTTCATACTACTGATGAAGAGTTTAGGTTCAATTTCTTTTAGCCTCTTCCCCATCTTGGAACAGTTTTCACATGGTAGGCTGTACAGGTTTTATTTTGAGAGCAGGATCTTCCCAGGAATTCTATCAGTGTATGTGGGGCTGCCCTGTCTGTGGTTGGTCTGTGGATATGGATCTATGGTAGTTGGGCAGATATGAAACTGTCCAATGAACACAAGACCCCACTTGTAGGTTTTTGTGATGCTATCTCCTTCCTGTGAGAGGAGGCAGAGGTACATTTATAAGTCTATAGCAAGCTGAAGTATGTGTTGTGTGAAGAATATAGTACTCATAATCCAGGATTTAAATAGTGGATAATGATGAGGTTTTGTGGGAAAGCTATGTGATTGTACATTAGACTCATATTTGAAAGGCTGCCTTGTTCACTGTTGCTAGGCATTGTGGTGCACACCTGTAATCCTAGCACTTGGGAGACTGAGGCAATAGGGATCGTTGCAAGTTCAAAACTGACCTGGGCTACAAAGTGAGTGTTTCAACTGCATAGTAAGACCCTCTTTTAAAAAATAAAACAAAACAAAAAACCCAAAGAACAAAAATGAAAAGAGTTGTGTTTTACGTTAAAAAAAAAAAAAATTGTTTGCTTTAAAACAGGTGAAGGGGGCTGGGGAGATGGCTCAGTAGAATAAGCGCTTCCCTGCCAAGCAGAAGGGCCTATGCTTTTATTTATTTATTTATTTTGGTGGAATCAATTGATTTTAATTAAATTAAATAAGTGAGCTTTCTAGAAGCAGGAGAAATCCTATGATGTGGATATATCGAATAAGAGCTAATTCTCATTTAAGGTTTTCTGTTTCTTGAGACAAGGTCTTGCTACATAGTCAGGGTTAGCCTTGAAACTCACTACACAGTCCTGGCTGGCATCAAAGTTTCCTGTCTCAGCCTCCTGAGTGCTGGTATAACAACTGTTATACCACAAAGACGGCTTCCATTTAAGGTTTAGAGAACACTGGCCTGTACCTTCTTAAGACTTTTCAATGAGTCCACAGTCAAGATCCCTTAGGGTTATAAATTACAAGGAAAAAGAAATCCTGCTTATTTATCTTTGTATTGTAACTATATCTGTAAAGATCTCTAAAAAGAAAGCTTGTCTTGGACCTCTTACATTTACAAAAGACAAGGGGGTGCAGAACGGGAGGGGAGAAGGGGGACATAAAAAGAATTAAGATGTGCTACTTACAAGTACCAATTCTCCATGATGAATGTGATTATTATGCAGTATAATCATATACTGACAAAAATAAAAGGTAAAGAGTAAGAAAACTTGTCTGTTTCCAAAACCCAAATAAAGTCTCCAGTAGGTTTTTATAACAATGGATTATGGACTTGCACCTACACTCTGCTACTCCACACTGGCAGGCCACACACACACACACACACACATTTGTCCCTACCAAAAATATTAATTTAAAAATGGCTCAGAATGATAAAAACCTGGGATTTTTAGGAAGAAAAGAAAACACCAGAAAGTCCTTCTATCTAATCTAGCCAGCACAGTGTACTATTTGCTGAGGGTGAACTTATTAAAAATGAGTAAGAGCTCATAGATACAAACAGACCAGGGAGTATATCCCAAAGAACTCTAGACAACAGAATATGAGAAAC